>JAUZSW011120978.1:0-93962 GCA_034780735.1 Hyalogyrina grasslei
ATTTATATCAAGCCCAAATATATATAATAATTTATAAGACGACTCTAATTGCATCTCAATAAATGTATGATTTTCTTTTAACCATTTATCTACATCAAAATCTTTATTATAATTAGCTAAAGCTCTAATCATTCTTATTGTAAATTGTCCACATCCAGCACATAAATCTAATGTTGATTTTGATTTATATAATTTTTCAACAGTTGATTTTAAAATCATTTGATCTACTAACCAAAGTGGAGTAAAAACTTCTCCATATTGATTACTTTTTTCTTTGTCAACTTTAATATTATTTTTTATATCATCTTCGGATAGAGGAAACTTTGTTAAATCACATACAATTCCAGAAACTTCTAAAAATCTTTTTTCAATATCCTCTACAATCATTATTTAATTTTCTCCTTTCTATGCATTAACAAGTTCATTAAATTCATTAATATCAAAAACAACACCTTCACCTCTTAAAAGCTTCATTGCTTCATCAAACTTAAATCCATTTTTTAATTCTTTTAATGTTAAAGTTACAGTTTCATCTTTACCCATTTTTTCATTAAATCCTCTATAAATTATAGTAGATTTTTTTGGTTCATTATTGTTTAGCAATATAGTATAATCAACAAACGTATCTAAAATATATCCACCAGGTTTCATCCAGCTTCTATCTTTGTTATTAATATCTAATTCATACAAATTGGTAGCTTCAATACTTGCAGAATACATTGAATTATGATTTAACATTAATGATCTACTAAACATAAAACTAGGTATGATTGACCTGTCTGGAAGCTCATAAATTATCTTTGTTATAATAGGTAATACATGTTCAATGTTTCCATCAAATTTTGTCCATAGTAAAATAGATTGATTCTCTTCATAATCTAAATTTTGATCTTTGATTAATATGCTTGCTTTTGTACCCATTCTTTATTCTCCTTAATATATTATTATTTTATAACTACAAATTGTTTTATGTTATGTATATTAATATATATAGAAAACAAACTTTATAATTTTCCATCTTTAAATATTTTTTTAAGTTTTTTAAGTTTCTGAACATCTTTTGGTCTATCTAATATTCTATACATTCTATAAGTATCTCTTAAACTCATAAAATTATAACCTTCAATATTAACAGATCTTTTTATTAATTTTTTAGTTGTTGTATTTAATATTTGAAAGTTAACTGCTAATTCTAATTCTTGTTTTGGAGTTTGATAAAACACTTTATTATATTCTCTTTTATAATGTTTTATAGTATTTGCATTTTTAGCAGCTTTATTAAATACAGGTTTAGTTACAATTAAATCTAAATCATCATTTTTATCTACAACATCACATACAACTAAAACACTACTTCCCATAATTAAAGAATTATCTCTATCAATTTGTAATTTATCAATTAATCCAAGATGTTTTATTTTTTTAATATTCTTTTCTTTATAAACTTTTCTTAATTGTGTATTTGTAACACGATTCATATTACGATCAAATTTAATTTCTTCATTAGCTAACATTCTTAAAAATTTTTGTTTTCTTCTATCATCTAATGATAAATTTGCTTCTAATAAAAAATTAATCACAGCGCTCATATAACACCCTTCATTTTTTTAATTTCTTTATCTTTTAGAGTTTGTTCATACTTACTATTTAACTTTCCATAAAATTCTTTAAAATTTAATGATTCAATATATTCATCTTGTTTTTGATATTGAATTTGTTTTAGTTTATGTGGATTATTTGAAAAACCAATTACATTGCAAACACTTCCAGCTATTGGTCCACCTCTTAACAATAAAGGAGCATCCAAACCTAAAATATATGGTTGACCATTTGAAAGTTTTTCCATTTTAGTCCAATAATGTTGATCATGTTTTTTATTAAAACCAACCAATGGTTTAACATCTAACAATCCAACTTGTTTATAAAAATTAGATCTTGATGCCCATAAAGCTGAACCACCCAATTTTCCATGATAAGCTTTATAACCACCGATATCTTGATCTAACCATTTACCATATTTTACTGAACCACCTAAATATTGACCTATAACATAAATATGAGGAATTTTTAATCTTTCAATATCAATCCAAGCGTTTCTTAAAATATTATCCCATCCTGGCATTAAAATTATGTCATTGTCAAGAGTGACTAACATTTCACATTTATTTTTCTCAGGATCCATTTCATGATTTAAACCAAACTGGTTTAATGATATAGCTTTAGAGAATGCATTATAACATGAATCAGCAGTATTAAATGTAACTTGTGTTATTAATTTTTTTCTTAATAATGTATGATAAAAAGCAAAATGATTTTCTAATTTATAGTCAGTAAGATTATCATAAATATATATTTGGTGTGGTATAGTTGAATTTTGTATTAATGATTCGATGCATTTTTTCGTGATCGAAAGTCTATTGCGCACAGTGATTGCAATTTTTATCATTGTTATATACATTCCTTTTTAGCTATATTTCCATTAGAACATTCTGTCCCTGCAGGATGTCCATATTTAAAGTGACATTTTTCACACGCCGCTATTCCATTATCTGGATCTAAAGAAAAAAATGGTTCTAATTTTTGAGATCTAATATGATGTACATGTGTTGCTTTTTCTTCACAATATTCACATTTATAATCTTCTCTTTCTAAAACTGTTATTCTCCAGGATTGATATTCAGAACTTGTAAACCATTGGTTTTTATCAATTGGTAATAATTCAGTTATTTTTTTACCAAATATTTCACAATTATTCTTACATTCTTCACTACAATATAAATTACTTAAATCTCTACTATCTCTTAAACATGCTGCTCTAATATAAATTGCATCATGTAAAGGATAAAACCAATCACCACACTTTTTACATTTACATTTTATTCCATATTTATCTTCTTTTGGTTTTTCAACCAAACAAAATAGTGGGTATTTTTTTTGTAATTTTTTTAATGTATATCTTGTATGAGTATTACCTTTTTGAGATTCACTAATTTTATTTTTAATTATATCAGCTTTTTCTTTTCCAAACCTTTCTTCAAAAGTTCCTCGTTTTTTCTTAAAAGGAATTTTCATGCTATCTGCTTTTTCTTTTCCATATATTTCTTCCCAAGTTTTTCCTTTTAATTTCTTTTTATTTCTTAACCATTTATTATATTTAGTTTTACCTAATCTTTCTTTTAAAGGTAATTTATGATATTCACAAATTAACTGAGCACATATATTACATCTTAAATTTGTAGAATTATCACTTATAATTTTTTTACAATCTAAACATTTTTTAATTCTAAAAGGAAATAACTTAGGTTCTTTATATTTACTAATATAATATTTACGACAAACTTTATTTGTGAGGTGACTTGATAAAGATTTTCTATTTTTATAATCTTTACCACAACATTCACAAATATAATTAAGCATATATTAACCTTTCTATCTTAGATACACATTCATCTATATCAATATTATCATAACAATTTGAATGTCCATTAGTAGAGTTTTTACATGGATTTGGACCATGTTGCCAACAAGGAGCACATTCTTTTTTAGCATTAATCCAATCAACTTTATTATATGTTGATAATCTAATTTCAGCCTGAAACGGTCCATATAAACCAAAAGCTGGTACATTTAAACTAGCAGCAATATGCATTAAAGAAGAATCTGTAGATACACAACATTTAGATAATGCAGCCATAGCAATAGTATAATCAAGAGTTTCTGAGAATGTTGAAAAATTATATACTTGGTTTGATCCAACAAGTTTTCTAAATAATTCAATGTTAGGAGAGTTTAATGGATTGTCAGTTATTACTATTTGATAACCTTTATCAATTAATTTTAACATCATTTCTTTCCATATACTAGGTCTTGGTGTTCTAATTGGTGATGATGCTTTTAATTGAAATAATAACATTTTATCTTTGTTTATTTTATGATCTCTTAAAAATCTATCACAAATAGCTAATTTTAATGTAGATGGAGATTGAAATGGAATTAATTTTTCATCAGGTAAATCTAAACCTAACCATCTAGAAAATAAATTATAGGCATTTTTAGTATGTGCTTCTTCACATCTTTCAATAACACCTTCAAAATAAGCATGATAATCAGCTTGTAAAAAATGATTAAGTGTATGAGGTAAATCTAATACTTTATCAATACAATCCCAATATTTTATCATATCTTGGTATTGCGGACCACATGCAAATTTTATAGTACATGTTGGATATTTTTCTTTTAGATGAATAAGATTTGGTTGAATGAATAATAAATCTCCAATACCACCTGTTCGAGATACTAAAAGAGTTTTATTATCAAGATTTTGTCCTATATAAGGTTTATAAAGATTATTAAATTTTGAACCTGTTGGTTTTAGAATTTTCTTTTTTCGATATATATCCCACCAGAGTTGTTGATATATATTTATACTCATTACATATTTTTGTTTCTTTTTTAATATTTGTTTTTTAAATTTGTTTTGTGTAAATGGAGCACTATTAACACATTCAGCTATAACGATATTAAATTTATTTTCTCTAAGTTTGTCTAATGATGCTACTACATTTATAGAATCATTAGACAAACCCATTTTTTTTAATGTTGATAATGGAACTTGTTTAGTATGTCTTTGTTGTTGTTCAAAATTAAACTGTTTCACATATTCACCTTTTATATTTAATTATCCTTCCATTGTATCTTTTAAAGCTTTATCTCTTTTTTCAGTTACTTTTAAACCTTTTTTTCTTTTTTTGGTCATTATTTCTTTACCTTTTTTTTGTAAAGATTGTAACCAACTTCCTTCCGATGTAGGTGTTGGATCAGAACCAGAATTTTTTTTAGTTCTATCTTTAACTACTCTTTCAAGTTTATCAAATAGAGTATCTTTTTGTTGGGCAGTAGCTACTTGATCAGCTTCTTTAATTGGTTTACCACCTTTCTCTGCTTTTGTTAATTTTCCACCTTTTATTCTTGCTTTACCACGATTGATCTTAAATATCATTTTTTTAGAATCTGGAACATCTGAAACTTTAACCTCTTTATCTTCACCAAGAAATGTTGCAATATTATTAACCATGTTGGAAATTTGGTTGGATTCTTCCATTTCAACATAATCTTCTAAATCTTCTTCAGATTTTTTAATAGATTCTGGCTCATCTTTAAGAGCACCCTTATCATTTCCAACCTGTCTAATTGTAGCTTCATCTAATAATTGATCAGCTAACTTTTGAGCTTTTTGTATTTTGTCCATAACATCATCTCCTATTTTTTATTTTTAAAGTGTACCCACTTTTTTTGCTTTTTGTTCATACTTTCTTTGCATAGCTAATCTCATTTTTTCTTTTTTCATTCTTTCTTTTTCTTGTTTAGCTATCATTCTTTTTCTATTTCTTTCTTTTATTTTTTGTTGTACCCAATCATAACCTCTACGTAATTCTCCAGAAACTGCTGCTCCAGCAGAAGCTGCATATGCTCCAGTATTAACTATAGTATTAATAGTATTACCAACACTTTCATTAATATATTTATCAACTAAGTCTTCTGATAATTTTATTTTTTCAATTAAACTTGGTTTCATTGTTATACCATGTTTATCTTTCATTTGTTGAAACATTTTTGGATTATCCGATTTTAATTTATGTTGAGATTTAACATCTTTATAAACCATAGGTCTTATTATATCAATAGGTTTTCCCATAAATTTTTTAACATTTCCACCTATTCTACGTTTTGGACCTAATTTTCTTTTTTCATGCTCAGTAGCATCCTCATATAGTTTTATCATATCATTTTCCTCTATTGTTCCATCTGGAGTAAAATTATTTTCTGGATAATTAACTAATTGTGTATCTGGATCAATTAATTCAAAAGCTTTTATTATACTTCTTTTCATTTCTGGTAGTACGGTCATTTCAGCTTCACCCGGTGTTGTTATCCATTGAAATCCTTGATGTTCTTTGGATAGTTTAATTTTTTGGTTTGGATCTTTCATTTTACATAAATAATTATGTTGTGTAGATAAACGTTTTCCTTCATCAGCAGTATAAGAAAATTTATCTATAAATTTTAACGGAATTATATCTAAACCAGTTTCTTCTTTAACTTCTCTTTTTAAACAAGAAATCAAACCTTCATTCGGACCATTGTCACATTTTCCTCTTGGAAACTCAAAAAAGTTTGGCCAATGATCATCTTTAGCTCTTTGAATAAGTAATAGAGCTGGTTTCTCACCTCGTTGTTCTTTGAAAATAATACCTCCAGAAACATTAACTTTTTTTACAACTTGGTCAGTATTATATATTTGTTCTATAAGATTAGTTATTAAATTGGTCATAATTAATTTCCTTAAATTGTATTGCACCATGACATATGTCACAAAAATAAAATGTTTTTTCTTTATTCATATTTTTATCCTATTGTTATCTCTGGTTTTTGTTCAGGTGTTTCACATTTTGCTGTTCCATTAAGAGCCCATTCAACTATCAAAGAAGATCTTTCTGGAGTTTCATCAGTTGTTGAAATAATAGAAGATGCTCCAATTAAAAATATTGGGTTAGGGTTTTGAAATGGAGAATCATATACAAACAACTCCAACATATCATTTACATCTAAATTTACATTTTCAACAATAATTTTTAAATCTTTTCCATAATTTTCAATAATATAATGACTACCATAAATCATTTTACCAGTTTTACTTTGAACTTTTAATAATGTTGTATCAAAAATTGTTTCTGGTAAACTAATAATAATATCAGATGTTGAATCAGCTTGTTGTTGTGTAATTTTATGAAAATATCTATTTTTCATTACCAATTCACGCATAATTTTTTCACCAACTTCACACATACCACCTTCTGGTGAAGGTTCTTGCATATTATCAATACTATTTTCATTTTCTTGATAACCAGAATCTACATGAACTTCCATTACATGTTCATGCATTGGAACATTATATTCGTCATATGTTGAATATACTGATCCGTAATTAATATTAAAATCTATATTTTCAATAATACCATCTGTTTTAAGAAATATAAATGAAGGAATTTCTATTTCATATTCTATAATAGAACTTAATCTCCAATTAGAGACATCATCCATTCCACCATATCTCGTTGATCCATCTGACATTCCTCTTAAAACATATCTTGGTTTTACCTTACCTGGCACAACTAATTCATTTTGATTAGTTGTTTTAACTAAAAAATCATAAGCATTATTTGTCCAATCGAGTTGATATGATTCACCAGTTACATCATTTTCATATCTATAATTAACTAACTCTGGAGGTAAAATTAAAAAATCATTAAAATACATAGGTTCAATATATCTACCTTGTCCACCAAACATTTGAATTAAAAATATTTTTAGATCAAAGTATTCATAGAATGAAGGAAGCAATGCTAATAATTCAATCTCACCTTTTAGTCTGGTAAATGCAACAGTTATTTCTACATTATTATCTTTATATATTGGATCAAATAAACCAGCTGCTTGACCAGATGCTAAATGAGGAAATCTCCAAAATTGATGTGCTGTAGAATTTGGATCATCTAAATCAAAATCACCAGTAGGATTTAAAATTAAAGCTGGAAGATTAGGTTTATCCCCTTCTCTACCTAATTCTTCTTTATTAACTATGTACTGCACAGCTTTATCATACGTGCCAACAATTTTATGTTGAAATCTCGGATATAGATAATCAGCGAAATACTCTAATGTATTTTCAATGAAACAACCGAACACGTTGTGGATGAACTGATAATGGAACTTATCTGTTGACATATATTTATCTCCTATCTACATATAATAGATGCTAAATTTCCTGTACTACATTCTGTTTCAGTTTTATGACCATATTTATAATGACAACTTTCACAACAAGCTACTCCAAAATCAGGATCAAGTACAAAACCTGGTTCTAATTTCTGAGGACGTGAGTGATGAACATCTGTCGCAGGTTCTTCACAATATTCACAAATATAATCTTCTCGTTTAAGAACATTTAATCTCCAAGTTTGATATTCTTCTGTAGTATATAATTGTTCTTTTTTAGTGTTAGGGTCACTTCTTAAATTAAATAAAGGACATTCTTGTTTACAATCATCACAACAGTATATATAACTAGCATCATTTCCATCATCATTTTCTAAAGCATTAATTCTATTAAAAAATGATTCTCTATTTGGAGTAAACCAACCATCTTGTTCTTTTGAATTAGAACATTTATGATTTTTGCAATGTACTTGAATTTCTTTTTCACTTGGTTTATCAGGGTTATATCTCATTTCTTCTATTTTAGAAAATATTTTATATTGTTCTTTTATGTCATTAATAAACAATCTTGATAGATTTTTACTTTCTTTTCTTTTCTTAGTACAACTTTGCCAAGATGATTCACAACAATATTTTTTAGATATAGGAAAATAATATTTAGCTTTATTATTACATCCATAGTCACATTTTATAATACTATTATTTATTTTTATATATTTTCTTTTACCACCACTTTCTTTTAATTTGTTACGATATTCTTTCTTGTTGTAATTACTAGTTGGATCATTCCATTTATTTTTAACTTTCTTAGTTAAATTTTCTCTCAATATACTACCTGGTTTCATATTATTTTTAGTAGCTTTTGATAACTTATTACTTCGTTCTTTTGAATTATAACCAGAATTTTCATCATTCCATTTATTTTTTAATTTAATAGATAAAGACGGACATTGACCATAATATTTAGAACAACACCATTTACCATTATTAAATTGATGACTAGCAATCTGTCCACATCCATAATCACAAAGGTGTTGTTCATTATTCATAAATATCTCCAACTTAATCTAAATCATCTAATGATATAATTTTCTTTTCATCAGATGGTATTATTATTTTTGGTTGTAAACCTTCTTTACCACAACTTCTAGCTTCCTCATGAAACTCATCAAGTAAATTCAATGCTGAGCTTGTACTCACTTGTATTCCGGTTGTGCGGACCATTTTCTTACCAAGTTTCTTTAATATATTTTGACGTTCAGCAATAATAAAAATAAATTCATTATTATAAGAAGTCATTGTAAATCCATATAAATTTAAAACATCATATAAATATTTACCATTTATTTCAACCTTAGATAGTTTTAAGGTTTCATTTAAAATAAATCCAATCTCATATGAATAATCATCTTTAATATTCTCAAATTGATTCATAATATCTAAAGTATTTTTTCTAAAGTTATGTAAATTTAAAAATGTTTCACAAAACTTTGAGGACTTTAGATTTTTAAACATATTAATTTTAATACCGTATTTAGTTGGAGTATTATCAAATTCTGGTTCAACACTAAATAATAGATTTGTTGATCTTTTATTAAAAAATGTTCCTATGTTATAATAACCATCTAAAAATGGAATTCTCATTGTATAATTTCTATCAAATTGTTTTCCGAGTGTTAGTGACATTTCATTTTTCCTTTCTTTTATAATTCAATTTCTGCTAATGCATCAGTCCATTCATTTGTTTCTTCTGGTTTGTTATCTTCTAATTCTTTAATTTTTGAAATAATTAAATCTTTGGATATACATTCTTCTATTTTTAATACAAAATCTGTATATTTCATTGAATCATTAATATAGTTATTCCAAATATAAACAGTTTGTAATATAACCTCAGGTAATTCTTCTATTTTAAATGAATCATTAAAATAATTATATTCATTTTTATTAATTTCTTCAATATATTCAATGAAACTATTTCTAACAGACTCTGTTAATTCATTAGATTTTAATTTAACATATCTTAAAACATGAGTTTCACGTTTTCTTGGTTCTGGTCTATGATCAGTTGGTTTTATTTTTTTCTTTATTTTTTTATTAAATAATAAAATGATTTCATCATCAGAAGTAAGATCTTCTATTCTTTGACCAAATAAAACTTTAATTTCAAATTTAACAATATCATTTGTAATTTGTTCTAAATTAAAATTATTATCAGGTGGTAATTTAACAGAACTTGCATCATGTGCATTAAAATGTCTTATATCAATATTTTCTGATTCTACAACATTATCAAATACTTTATCCATAAACTCTGCAATTTCATTATCATAGATAATTTGTTGTTTTTCAACAACTAAATTTTTATCATAATGATCAAAGAAACCAGTTTCTCTAAAATATTTAAATCTTGAAACTATATTATTTTTAATAACTTCACTATTCTTTCCTTTTAAATAACTATATGTTGCTACATCTAAAAAACATCTAAAAGAAAAATGTGTTAATGCACCATTTGTATATGGATCAGAATTAATAGTTTCCATTCTATTTCTATATAATTTTAAATATGCACTAATCATCATTAGATCATAACTTAATTCAATAGTTTGTCTATCAGAATCATCGCCATCATATTTAACAACAGGTATACCACCAGGAAATCCAGTTTGATTTTGGATATAACTTTGAAAATTCATTTTAAAATAAAGATTAGATATATACATTACTGATTTTAAATCTTTTTCATTTATACCAGGTAAAAGCGTATATCCTTCATTATTATTGATTGTATTCATAATGGTTCTTAAAGGGTCATTATTGGTGTATAATGCGTTTAACATTTGTTCTAAATTTAGGATATTATTCTTTAACACATTCTCAATAAATGGACTATTATACTCTTGTATGATGGCTTCTTTTGGTTCTAATACATCACTTTCTAACTCAGGTATACGAACATTAGGTTCTTCTTTAGCAGCAAATTGTTCAAACTCACTAACTTGTAATTTACCATCATCTAAACTATCAGCTCCACCATGTCCATTTTTACAAGTTAATCCGCTTGGAGTATCAAATTGATCTTCTCCACAAATAGCGCAGCGCGTACCTGTGTACTTTATATCTGTGGAGCTAGCTGCGTTGTTTGACGGTTCTATCTCTTCTCTTCTATCTAGGTTGTTTACTATGTCTTGAATGGGATGTGGAGAAGAATAACTTTCTTGTTGAATAGGAACTAATTGGCTTGGTAGTGCTTTAAGTAAATTAGTTGTTTCTTGAAGTCTATTAGCACTTAAACTAGCAAGATATCTAGAAGGTAAATCTATTGAAATACTAATTATATTCTTTACAAAGGTTTCAGATATTTGACTAATAATTGAGAGTACTGGTTTTATAGGAAAAATTATTTGTCCTTCATCTGATTCATTATGTTTAATTTTCATTACTACTAAAGGTTGATTATTTAAAACTCTAAATTCAAATATAAAATCTTTATTATTGTTATATCTTTTAGTAATATCTCCTGACTGAGGATTATTATAAACATTTTGAATATCTTTTTTTACATCCTTGAATGATTCAATTAAGTCTATACAATCGCTTATAGATAATCTAATATTTCTTCTTTGTCCTTGATTATCTAAATTAAAAACTAGTTTAGGTTGACTAAAATTTATATCATCCTCAGTATTTAAATTTATTGAAATATCTAAATACCCATTCGAGTTAAACTGTTTGTCTTTATATGAATATAAAGACTGATTAATCCACTTTAAATTTTCATAATTCATTTTTGAAATTTCCTTTCTAATTAGTTATTCTAAATACTCTACTTACTCTTTTATATGTTACTTGATTTTAATTAATTGACTTATCCACTCTTGAAAGAACTAGTAACACGCCACCAGGCGTAAGTACTCGTGGGGTGACTGTGTACATAGTTTAAATCTTCCTTCATTAGTATTCTAAGTACATTTTTTTATGTTTAAGTTTATATAATAGTATATGTATTCCTTTTATAAGGTTTTAATATAAGGTTTTAAGCAAAAAAAACCCTTATAAACTATTAATATTATTATATAATACAATTTGACTTATAGATAGAATTGTAAAAAATGACGATTTTTATAGATAGAATTGTAAGATCTATAGATTCGATTGTAAAATTATTATAGATTCTATTGTAAACAGTGTCTAAAAAACGTCGTTTACAATAGAATCTATTTTTTAAATTGTAAAATCTTTTGTTCACGTTTAATACCTTTTGATATTTTATAGGATTCATCATTAACTTTTCTATTTATTTCAATACCATCAATACTTTCAAGTTCTAATATAATTTTTTTAAATAATTTTTTAACTTCATGTTTATTTTTAGCATTTATATATAAATAATTTTTAACCCAATTAAGTGTTAGAAAAGTTCCTGGTATTTTATTATATGTAAAAAATCTTTGTCTATAAATCATTTGAGCACTTTCAGATAAATTATATAAATCATCATTTATAAGTTGATATCCGCCAGAAAAAATATTTTGTAAAAAACATAAACCAAATCCAGTATCAAATTTTAATGTACATTTATTTAAATCTATTTCATTCATAAAAGTTTTTTGATTTATGGTTTCCATACTTTGATTAAATAACGTTTCATAATCATATTCTAAATTACTATAAGCGTATTTAAAATTTGGTTTTG
Organism: Hyalogyrina grasslei; assembly: GCA_034780735.1. Lineage (NCBI taxonomy): Eukaryota > Metazoa > Mollusca > Gastropoda > Hyalogyrinidae > Hyalogyrina > Hyalogyrina grasslei. The sequence continues at coordinate 12,476 of JAUZSW011120978.1, forward strand.
CTCTTTCTTGTAATTTAATTGATTTTATTTCATATTTAGTTTTAAATTTACATTTGTATATCATATTAATAATTTTTTTTACATGTTGTTTTTCCCAACCTAATTCTTTTGCTGCTATTCTATAATCTACAATAAAAGGAAAATTATAATTTTGAGCTAGATGCCCATACCCATTATCTTTTCCTCTAATAGCATCAAGAATGAAATAAATATCATCAGGTCTTGTTGTTAAAATATATGAAGATAATCTTGGATCTAACATATTTGTAACTAATCCTATCTCAGGATTTAATTTCATTATATTATCATCAAAACGTTTTCTAATTTTTGTTGATAACCAATCCATAAATTTATAACATCTTAAATTCCATCTAGAACCTTCTTTAGCAATAAATATAGTTTCTCCTTTAGAATTCTTTTTAATATAATCCCCTTCAAAAACTCTTCCTCGTCTTTGAATCATAGGAAACATATGTATATTAAAACCTCTTTCACTCAACATTTTCATTTAATTATCCTTTAAATAAATTCTCTAATTTATACTTTTAATTATGTTACAATAAAAAAAGAAATGTTCCCAAATAATAAAGTTTGATTCTATATATATTAATATACAATACAAAGAAACTAATTTGTACTAAAAGAACATAATTTAAATAAAGGAGTTTATTATGATTGGTAGAGTTTTAAAGAAGTTTGGTTGGCAAAATAAAATTGATTTATCATCAGAAGGTTTAGATGATTTAAAAATTGTTGGATTTTTGTTTAGTATGTTTATAATTTTTATTTTTGGGTTTGTATTTCCATGGGCATATGGAGTAGTAAAAATATTTTTAATGTTTTTTAAATAGGAGATAAAAAATGAGTAAAAATAAAATTTGTTGGATTTTTACAATTATTATAATGTCTATCATATCTGTAGCAGCTTATATTAATTCAAATAATGTTTTTGCTGCAATAGAATATAATGATGTTCAAATACAAAATGTTGAAAATGAACCTATTATTGAAAATAAACCTATTGTTAATCCAAAGATTGAGTTATTAAGTAGTTATATTAAAACAAGAAAAAGTTCTACACCAAAAGAGCTTGCTAATAAAATTGCTTATGAAATTATAACTCAATCTGATTTAAATCAAATAGCTGATGAAATTGTTGTTGGTATTATTGAAATTGAATCAATGTGGAATGTATATTCAAAATCTAAAGCTGGTGCAAGAGGGTTGATGCAAATTCTATTAGAAGATGGAATTGAAATAGATCCTAAAAAAGCTTTTGATATTTCATATAATATTGAAAAAGGTATAGCTATCTTTAAATCAAAAATGAAAAAATCAAAAGGAGATATAACTTTAGCTTTAAAATATTATGTAGGTGGAGACCCAGAATATCATAAAGCTGTTTATAAATATCTTGGTAAATATACACTTTATAAAATAAATAATTCAAATTCAGAATTTTCTAAACGAATAAAACTTAATTTAAATAAAGGATAAAATTATATGAGAACATTTGAACAATTTCCAGAAAGTTCAATTTGTAAAATATGTGGAACTAATACAAATAAAGAATGTGTATTAATTCCTATTGATGGAACTAATGAAGATAATATTTGTCAAGCAACCCCTGTTCATACTGATTGTATTAAAGAAGGAAAACTTCGATATAATCAAGAATCTAATATTTTTTATAGAATGGGATTTGAGGAATAAACTATGAATTTAACAGAAGAGCAGCAAATGGTTTTAAATGAAACCCTTGAGTGGTATAGAGAATCAACAATTAAAAATAATGTACTTAAAATTGTTGGTTATGCCGGTACTGGTAAGACAACATTAATGACAGAAATTGCTTCTAAAATTCGTTTTAACCATGATCTTGGAAAACAAGGTGCTCATAAAATTGCTTTTTGTGCATTTACTGGGAAAGCTGCTTTTGTGTTAAAAAATAAACTTGAAGAAAATCATTCTAATCGAGATTATGATTATATAGGTACTATTCATGGTTTATTATACACTCCAAAGTATAAAAGAAAAAATGGTAAAAAAATCCTTGTAGGTTGGGAATTAAAAGATGAATTAGAAGTAGATTTAATTATTGTTGATGAAGGGTCTATGATCACTAAAGAATTATGGAATGATTTAAATAGATATGGAATTCCAATAATTGTATGTGGTGATCATGGACAACTTCCACCAGTTGGACCAAAATTTGATTTATTAGAAAATGCAGATTTAAAATTAAATGAAATTCACAGGCAAGCTTTAAATAACCCTATTATTCAATTAACAATTGATATAAGAAAAAAAGGATATATTGAACCTGGTATATATAATGAACATGTTTTTAAAGTAGACTGGAATGATCCAAGATCTAAAACCATTTATGATCAAATTAATTGGGCAGAAGAAGATAAAAATATTATTCAATTATGTGGATTTAATAAAACTCGTGTTGGTTTAAATAAAAAAACAAGAGAAAAATTAGGTTTTACATTGGATGATCCATACCCAAGTGAAAGGGTTATATGTTTAAAAAATAATCATGATTCAGGAATTAAAAACGGGCAATTAGGATCATTGGTTTGGATATATCCAGCTGGTCAAGAATTATATGATTTAACATTGAAGATGGATGGTTATAGTGATGATTTGCTTTCAAGTCTTGCAATAAGAAGTTCTTTTGGAAAAGATAATTATAATGATGAGATGGAAATTGACTTCAAAAGAACATATGCTAAAGAATTAAAAAAGTATGATCAAAAAGATATTGATTTATTTGATTTTGGATATTGTACAACTGTGCATAAAAGTCAAGGATCTGAATGGAAAAAAGTAGTATTGTTTGAACAACGTAATCAATATCAAAATGATCAAGATTATGCAAGGTGGTTGTATACTGCGGCCACAAGGGCTAAAGAAAAGTTATTTATAATTTATAATTACTGGGGATAAAAATGGAATTAAGTATTATTTTTATAATTATATGGTTACATTTTATAGCAGATTTTATTTTACAATCAACTAATATGGCTAAAAATAAATGGGACAGCTTGAAATGGTTAGGATTTCATTGTACTGTTTATACAATACCATTTTTTTATTTTGGGTGGAAATTTGCTTTAATAACTGGTGGATTACATTTTATAGTTGATTTTATATCTTCTAAACTAACCCATCATCTATGGGAAAAGAAAGAAGTACATTGGTTCTTTGTTGTAATTGGATGGGATCAAGTAATACATTTTAGTTGTTTATTATTAACTTTAAAATATTTAGGAATAACATAATGAAAAATACATATAAATGGATTAATTATTTTAAACCAATTATTAAAAAAGAAAAAGAAAAACCAATTGAAAAAGATAAACCAAAAGAAACTTTTTGGGAACTAACTGTTTATAAATCACATGGCTCTAAAACTGTATTAGAAACAACATTTCCAGATTCAGATGATTTTGAAGGTATAACATCGTTTAATGATTTTTTAGAATGGTTTCAGTGCTCTAATAATCCATCATATATTTTTCGATACAATGAACATGATCTTAAAGTATTTATTAGAGATAAAATACATGAAATACAACTAGTAAAAAAGGAGATTTAAAATGAGAGATGGAGTTAATTTTGTTGAGGGAACACAAAATCCAAAGAGAAAAGCTGCTAAAAAAGCACGTGGATTTGGAATGGGAAAAATTGGTTCTGATGAAAAATCTGTTATCGATGCCTGGTGCCAAAGTCATGATCCTCTTTTTAAAGTGAAAGGAAAAGAACGTTTTCGAAGAATGAAAATGAGGTAAAAAAATGAGAACTGCATTTATCATTTGTGTAAATGATTCAACTGAAGCTGTTGTGATTGATGATATTAAAAAAGCAAAGGTTGAAATGAAAAGATTAAAGAAGAAACATCAGAAAATTATAACACCATGTAAAGAATATGATGATATATATTTTTGGCATTTACATGATGTTTCAATCATTGAATAAAAAAATGCTGGTGAGGCACATCCTTTAAACCAAGCTGATTTGAGTTCAGAGGCCAGTAAAATAAGATCGAGGGTTGGGGAAATAGTTCGTAATGAACAAAAGGTGGTAAGTTTTGATCAAACTTATGTAGATCTTATTTATAAAAATTGGAGTTATAGATGAAAAAAATAATTATATTAGTTATTGGTATAATGTTATTTATAAATTTTAATTGTTTTGCTAAAGATTCAAAGATTAACAATGAACAAAATGATTGTATTATTTTTATAAACCAAATTAAAAAACCAGTGGTTTATGGATCATTTGAAGAAGATTATTATAAAATGGAAACTAAACAAAAACCTATTAAACATATTACAAGGAAGAAAGGGTTGAAGGAAAAAAAGAAATAATAAAAAAAAATATCTCTTATAATATATTGTAGGGATATTTTTTTGTTGTAATTTTATTTTAAGAAACTATTTTTAGATATAGGAACATATTATAAAGGAAATTAAGTTAATTGGAGAATAGAATATGAAAATAGAAAGTAATCTTTGGGTAGAACGTCATCGTCCTAAAACTGTTGGTGATATGGTATTACCAGAGAATTATAAAAAAGAAATTGAAATGTTTGTTGGGAAAAAAGATATTCCTAATATGCTTTTATCAGGTCCTGCTGGTGGTGGAAAGACCACACTTGCTAGGATTATTTGCTCACCACAAGGTGTATTAACTGTTCCAAAATCTAATCTTTTAGAAGCAAATGGTTCTTCAAGAGAAGCAAGATCAATTAATTTTGTACAAGATGTAATTGAACCTTTTTTGAAGGTGCCTCCAGCCGGTCAGGACAAATATAAAATTGTTTTCATTGATGAAATTGATAACTTAACAATTGACTCATTTAAGTCTTTGCGTGGTGTTATAGAAAAATATCAAACACGTTATGGTCGTTTTATTGGTACATGTAATTACTTGAGTAAGGTGCCAGATCCTGTGCAAAGCAGATTTACACCATTTGTATTTAAACAAATTCCAATGGACTATGTAGAAGCTTATGCTACAAAAATTCTTAAAAAAGAAAATATTGAATATACAGATGAAGATATAAGATTTATTGTTGAAAATTTATACCCTGATGTTAGAAAGGTTGTAAATACACTTCAACGTAATACAAATACTGGTAAATTAATTATTAATAAAGATATTGCTCTTACAACAGAAAAAGCTTTAATTGGTTCAATTGTTGAGATAATGAACTATATAAAAGGTGGAACTCCTGCTAAAATTAATAAAGAAATGAGCAATATTATTGGATTACTTGATAAACCAGATTTGGAATTTGGTAACATATATGAACAATTATTTAGTCATAAAGCTGTGCCAGTTCCAGCAAAAATTATTGTAAATCGTTATAGTAGAGAACATTTAAATTGTTTAGTTCCTTCTATGCACTGCAATGCAATGATTTTTGAAATGATTCAATCAGCAAGTCAATATTTTATAAATTTAAAAAAGAGGTAATAATATGAAAATTTTAGACATAATAAATCAAGATGATGGTTCTGCAATTTTAAAAATTGATATAGATGATGAAGAAATGAGACTTTTAATGGAAGTTGGATTAAATAAAGTTTTAACAGATTATATGGTTGAATTTGAAAAAAAACTAAAAGAAGGTAAAGATGTATCTAACCAGAACGAAACAAAGGGTAGTTGATAAAAAAAGAGAATTAATAAAAAATAGTGATATACATTTAGAATGTCATAGAAAATGTGAAAAATGTTCTGGTACTGGATTGGAAGGTGTAAATGGGTTTGATGGATCTTATAGCTGGGATGGTGTTTCATTTTGTGATCATTGTAATGGTATAGGATATATAATGTTTAAAAATACTGTATTATTAAAAAAATGTTCTTATTGTGATGGTGCTGGTTGTGATAAATGTAATAATCAAGGTATTTTAGATTGGGTACAATATTTGAGAGTAGGAGATAAATAAAATGGGAAATGAACAAGGTAATGTTGGTATGGGTGTAAGTCAAGGAGTTTGTTCAGAATGTGGATTTTCACATCCTCCAGTACAAGGTGGTTGTCCTATGAAAAAAATAGAATCACCATCTGGAGAAGTATTAGATTTTAATATTTTTTTTAACCCAATGAAAGATATTTTAATGGGACAGATAAAAATGAAAGATATTAAAGATTCAAAAGCTTTTTTTAAATGGATGATTGTAAGATGTACTAAACTTGCAGAAGGGTATATTGAATCATAATGAGTACAATAGGAATATATAATGAAGGATTTTTAGATTACTTGGAACAGAATTTAGGTCCAGTTAAAATGAATCCTAAAAATATTATTGTTCCATGCCCTTGGTGTGATCTAAATAGACAAACTAGTAAAAGTCATTTATGGATTTCATTACACGATCCTATTTTTCATTGTTTTAGAGGTGGTTGTAATGAAAGTGGATTAATCAGAAAATTAACAGAAAAAATAGAAGGAAATGATACTTCTGTTAAATATGTTAATCAAGCTCAAGTTAAACATTTTAAAACTGAAAAAATTAAGTTTGAAAAGAATATCTATAAACCAAAAGATATAACACTTCCTCCACTTAGAGATGATTATTTTAAATTAAAAGCTTTGTACATTAAACAAAGATTTAAATTTGCTAATATACCCTTATCAACCGTTCCAGGTTTAATATTTGATATTGATGAATTAATTAGAATTAATCATATTCAATTACCAGAAAAAGTTATAAGATTCAAAGATTATCTACAAACAAATTTTGTTGGATTTTTAACTGAAAATAATTCATGTGTGTCGCTTAGAAATGTAGATTCAAAATCAAATTTTAGATATTATAAATTAGATCTACAGCCTTCTCAACTTTTAGATTATTATAAATTATTTGGCAATAGAAAAGATTCAAATGAAATAATTATGGCTGAAGGAATATTTGATATATATACGGAACATATATATGATGTATTAGGGATAAAAAATAAAGTTAAAGCTTATATTGCTGCATTATCAACTTCATATGTAGCAGCTATAAAAAGCTTTATTTTTAATGAACAAGTATTTAGACCAGTAATACATATTCTTTCAGATCGAGAAATACCAATAAGTTACTATGAAAAGATTATGAAATATAATAAACATCTTATTAAATCATTACATGTTTATTATAATAAAACAGGAAAAGATTTTAATGATACACCAATTAATATAAGCTGTACAAATATTTTAAGTTGAAAAAGGAAGAGATTATGAACAAAAAATTAGAACAAAAATTTAGAGAAGCATATGAAGGAACAATTGAAAATGTTGATTTACAATATACGGGTAATTTAAAAAATTTAGATTATTTTGGTTTATTTTGTAAAGCAACTGCTCAAGATAAACTTTATAAATTTCTCGGATTAAATACTTGTATGTTTAATTATATACATGAAAAACAAGAATCTATATTGATTATGTTTTCTATACCTAATGGAGAAGATTCTAGTACTAAATATGTAGCAGATAAAGTTATGGAGATAGTAGAATTATGTGAAATTATATTTATAACTACTGATTATATAAAATCAAAAGAAGTAAAAGATGATAAGTTTATTTATGTAACTATTATTAAAAAATTGAATAACGGAAATTAAGGAGAAAAACGAATGGAACAAGTGAATTTGAGTATGGAAAATTATGAACAATTTCTAAGATGTTTATCAATTCTTAAAGATGTTTGTAATGATGCAGACATTCATGATGGAATTCTAAGACAAAGAACTAATGATAATGCTAATGTTTTTGAGATTGATATGACCCCAATTATTGATACATTAGATGTACCATTGGTTAATTTAAAACAAAAATTAGATTTATTGAAAATATTCTTAAGTCAAAGTTCAACACAAAGTCAAACAGTTGATATTATTGTGGATGATGATGGTAATTTTACTTTTAAAGATGAATATTCTTCTATTAAATTTCAAGGACCAGAACTTGAATATATGGATAATAGATTTATAACAACAGAAGAACTAGAACATATTTTTACATTAAATGAAGAAGATGTAATTCTTTCAACTGATATTGAATTAAATATTTCAGATAGAATGAGAATCATAGCACAAAGTTTCAATGTTAATTCAACACAAATTTCATTTGAAAACGAAAAAGCTTCTATTACTATGGAAACACAGGGACATGATCAAAGTGCAAAAATTCTATCAGATATTACTTTAGAACAACCAATGGAATGTACTAGTAGTTTAACTAACACACCATTTATTATTGATCATGATGGAAAAATTGAGTTTAAGATGTATAATTATCAAGAACAAATTTGTTCTAATACTTTTAAAACAGCTATTGCTGATGTAGATATTGCTATTTATGGAAGAAGTAGTTTAATAGAGGAGTAATCATATGTATGTACATTGCAATGAATGTCATCATGAATGGGAATGTACAAACGAATATGATAGAAAATGTGAATGGTGTGGGGGTGGATCTTATATTTTAGAAAGTGATATCCCCTTAGTACCAAAAGATGATATTTTAACTAGTTTATCAAAATTAAATAATCCATATGCTGATAAGATTATAGATAAAATAATAAGAAAAACTAAAAAGTAGGTTATTATGAATTATTTTAAAAATATGGATGTAGAAATAGAAATGCATCCAACTCTAAAATATGGTGATTATAGAGATTGGTTTATTATAGATTTTAACAAACCAAATATACATAAAACTGAAATTCAATTTTTTATAAATGAATATTTTATTTATAAAGATATGATGCCAATAAACACTAAAGAAATTAAATTTAAATTTAATTCAATTGTAAATTTTGATATTAAAGTAGAAAAATTTAAATGGATTATTCCTGAGATGGATATTGAAAAAGAAACTGTTTATGATAATCCTACTCAGATATTGCAATATGAAGAGTTAACAATAGATGGTAACATTGATTTTTTAAAAGGAGAATAAATGCATCCAGCGCAAGTTATGAGTTATTACCCAACCTACAGTATTTTGGATGAAATAATATCATATAACAATTATGATACATTAAATATTTTTGTAGATTTGAAAAATTGTTTACAGTCCGTATACATGGAACATACTATTGTAAATTTTATTGAATCCACAAAAATGTCTAATAGGTATGATACTTCTGTATTTACTTCTTTAATGTCTTTTATTTCCTTTCATAAAACATATGCTGCTAAAAGAAATATTAAAATAAATTTTTATGTATTTTTTGAAAGCGGATTATCATACTATCATAATAATATTAATAAAAAATATAAAATATCAAGACGTATTGATGATTTATATGGATTAGATGCAGTTGATAGGGAATTGTTTTTTGAAATTTTAAGACAAAATTTTGGATTTATTGAGAAAGCTTTTAATAAAATGCCTGAGATAAAAATAATTAAATTATTAAATCTCGAAGCTGATTTTGTACCTTATTATTTAATGACTAGAAATTATGTTGATACTAATAATAATGTAGCTAATATAACATATTCAAATGATCATGATATGTCTCAAAATTTAAGTGAACATTCATATAATTTTATTAAAACATCACAAGGAAAAACAATAGTAAAATCTGGTCAAGGAATGTCAAGACAGACTAAAAAATCTTGGGATGGTGATGATGAATATCAACCATTAGCTATTGCTATTATTGGAGATCCTGGGGATGATGTATATGGAATAAAAGGAATTGGTGGTGTTACATTTTTAAAAATATTTCCAACATTAAAAAAAATGGTTGGATCAATGGATAATTTAAATGAAAATGTTATAAAAAACAAACCAATCTTCGATACATCTATAGATTATAAGAACAAACATATAAATAAGATACTAGATTCTGAGAAGAAAGATAAGTTGATTTCTAATAATCTAAAACTAGTATCATTTGAAATATTATCGAGATATTTTGATGATCCAGATACAACTGAGATGATGGGAAGAAAGAAAAGATTTGATAAAATAGTATCAAATAAAGAGTTAGTTTCATTAGAAAGTATGAGAACTGCATTAGAAAAAAATAATGTTGAAATTTTAGGAGAAGATCTCGATATAGTATATACATAAAGGAGATTGTTATGCTAAATCATTCAAGAGTTCTTGGATATATAAAAGATTTTTTAGGTTTTCCTCATGTTCATATAGAACTTGATGATCAACAAATTATTCAAAGATTTGTAACCTATACACTCAGAGAATTTTCAGAATATGTACCTGATGTTAAGAAAGTTCCAATAGATCTAAATGATAGTACATATAAAGTTCCTGGTATTCAAAATGAATTTTATATTAAGGATCCTGATAATGTAGAGATTTTAAATGTGGTAGATATTTATTTTGATGGAACAGATGAATTATTACATGGAGCTCCAATTTTTGGACCTATGAGTCATTTTGAGATAAGAGAATGGGCTTTGGCAACAGAAATGGCTGGACAGACAAAAATGTTTAGTTCATTTGATAAAACATTTGAATTTAGAACTCCTAATATTGTTAGAATATCTCCTGTTCCAACTACTGGTGCTTTTTGTACTATTGAGTATGAGCGTATGCAACCAGATGATCTAAGAGGAATTCCTAATGAACATCAAATTTTATTTTGTAAATTTGCTTTAGCTGATATTATGATTCAAATTGGTCGTATTCGTAAAAAATATGGTGGACAAATTAGAACCCCATTTGGAGAAATTCCTTTAAATGAAGAAGTTGGTGATGAAGGAAAAGAATTAAAAAGGGAATGTATTGAAAAATGTGAAAGACTTTATTTACCTAATGTTTCAATAGACTTTGGATAGAGGGAGAAAAGCATGACTAATTTTAAAAGATTAACATCAAAAAAATATAATTTAAAAGATTCATGTTCATTTTCTTATAAAGAAAATGAATACATGATGTGTACTAATTGTGGTTGTAATGATATTTATGGCGGCCTTGCAGTATTAAAATTAAATAAAAAAACCAAAATTTATGATTTATATGATATTGGTTTTCCTGGTTGGACATTATTATGGGCTCCATTTATAAAAAAGATTGGTAATACTTTACATGTATTTTTTAATGATACTGGAAAAGGGTTTGATGATTGGAAAGATATATGTAATAATCAAAGATTAAAAGTTACAACATATAATATCGAAACAAAAGAATGGGGAACAATTGAAGATATTATAGTTGGGGATAATTCATTTGGTATTATAGATGGTTTTATAAAAAAAATAAATAAATTATATTATATGTTATATACAGATACTCAATATTATACAACCAAAAAATATCTTCCAATTATACCAAAATTTATACAAAATTTTTTAAAAATATATAAAGAAAAAGAACATCCTGATTGGGATATATATTATGCAATATCAACAAATTTAAAAGGACCATTTGTAAATCCAATTAAATTAGTTAATCCTGAAGTAGTTATAGAAGAAGCAGCTAATTGGAATGGAAATCATATATATTGGAGTCAAGATGATTCTGAACTAAATAGTTATATTCAAAGAGGTGTTGTTGTAGTTAATAGTGATAAATCTTTAACATTGATTAGAGATAAAGAATATAAATTAGAATGGAATAAATCACAAACTACAACCCATCCTGATTCATCATCAGATGGAACTATTAGATGTACTTTAAGAGAATTAGGCGATGGCCCTGGTAGATTTTATATAGGAGAATTAGTTAAATAATGCAACCATATGGAAATATCAAAATAAGACATAATTATAAAAATCATCAATATAAAGATTTACATGGTTTAAAAAATTGGTGGGAGGATTTTGATACATGTGGCAAAAAAACAGCTAGACAAAAATCTAAAAAAATTATTAAAGATCAACTAAGAGGTTATTATGAATAAACAAAATATTTCAAAATATTTATCAGAATTAATGTCTAAAATTCCATGTAAAAAATCTACAATAACATCTAAAAGAAAAGATATGGAAATTCTAAGAGCTGCTATTATTGCTGAATATGATGCAATTAATTTATATGAACAGATGTCAGAAGCTGCAACAGATAAAAATATTAAAAAAGTATTATTAGATGTAGCAAATGAAGAAAAAGTTCATATAGGAGAGTTTGAAGCTCTATTAGAAAAGGTTGATATAGAACATGAACCTAATGAAGATAAAGGTGAAGAAGAAATAGAAAAGGAGTTATAATGTCAATTTGTTTAAATTGTCAAAAAGATTATTATATATGGGAAAATGATAAAGGAACTTTTTTTCAAGTTTTTTGTTCAGAAAAGTGTGCAAAAGAATTTAAAAAAAAGATTGAAGAGCAAGATTGGCCAAGAGATCCAGCTTTAAAATATAAAGTTCCTGTTGGTGAAATAGCATGTCCAAAATGTGGTTCAGTTCAACATGGAATTTTAAATCCTATATGTCCAGTATGTGATAAATTATATTGGACAGATGAAGAATTAGATGAAAAAAATAATCCATATGTTTATGATCAAGGAGAGAAAAAATGAATCAAGAAACAATAGATAATAATTTTATATATCATAAACCATCTTTAAATGATTTAAAAAAATATGAAAGATTAAGAAAGATGGCTAAAGAATATTGTGAATTAGTAAATGAGTTATGTCCTGATAGTAGAGAAAAATCACTTGCTACTACTAAAATAGAAGAATCTGTTATGTGGGCTAATGCTTCTATAGCAAGAGATGAGCAATGGATGTAAAAGTAGTACATTGTAGTTTTGATGATTATGATATTTATATTGGTCGTGGAACAATATGGGGTAATCCTTTTATAATAGGAAAAGATGGTAACAGAACAGAGGTTCTAAATAAATATAGAATATATGCTCAAAATAATAAAGATATATTAAAATCTTTACCTAATTTAAAAAATAAAATCCTTGGTTGTTGGTGTAAACCAAAAAAATGTCATGGTGATATTCTAAAAGAAATGGTTGAAGGAACTGGAATAATTACTATATAAAGGAAAAATAAATGGGTAAAATGATATTTCCAGACATTATTAAAAGTGAAGAATGGGAAAAGTTAGAAAAATTCTTCATAGGTATTGATCCAAGTTTAAAAGGTAATGCTGTTGTTATAATTAATGATTCAGGAGAAATAGTAAAAGAACATTTAGTTAGTACTGATAAAGAATGTTATATAAATCCTGAGCAAAGAATTTTAGATATATTTGAACAGATTGAATATCTTTTTAATGCAGTTAGACTAGAAAGAGTTTATATTGAAGGATTAGCATATTCAACTAATAGTGCTACATTATTTGAACGATGTGGATTAATGTATTTAATAGTAACTAGATTATTAAAAGAAGATATTAATTATTCAATAATACCCCCTACTCAATTAAAAAAATGTCATACAACTGATGGACATGCTGATAAAAAATTAATGATGCGTGTTGCAAAATGCAAGTATAATATTGATTTTAAAGATGATAATATTTGTGATGCATATTGTCTTGCAATGTTAGCATTAGATGATTGGAAAAATAATGTTAAGAGGAATTAATTATGATTTCTAAATATTTAAAATGGCTTCAAGAAAATACAAATTTTTGGAAAGGTGGTCAAAGAGGAAACCCAAATAGAAAACCTTCTCCAGTAGCAGCTTATGAGTTAGTTTATGGAAAAAAACCATCGTCTAATATGAGAGGAATGTACCCAGGAAAATCAGAACATAAAATCTGGAACGATATCTCTATAGATTCTCATATAGAAGATAAATGGTTGAATGATCTTAGTAAGATTAAACAAATTGAAATGAGAGCATCTTGTGAAGGACATGATAAACAATGGGTTACATTTATAGCTTTTAGAGTTATGCCAAATAAAGATAATGATAAAAAATATCTTGATAAAGTTAAATCAATATTAAATCAAAATATTATGAAATGTACTTATGAAATAGGACAACAAGGTATACCTAGATTTATTGTTGCTGCAAAATTATGGTATGGACAATCTGGATGGGAAAAGTTTTGGTCTATATTAGCAACTAAAGTACAACAAGCTGTGAGGTAAAATATGAAAAAAGTACGTTTTGTAATTCATAATCACAAAGCACGTCGTGCCGGGTTTCACCAGGACCTGCGCTTTGAAGATCCTAATAAAAAAAATCATTGGCACTCATTTGCTGTTCCAAAAACAGTTCCGTTACAATCTGGACAAAAAGTTCTCGCAATCAAAACTCATATCCATACAAAAGAACAAGCTTTATTTAAGGGTGATATTCCTGCTGGTGAATATGGTGGTGGTAATATAGAATTATATGATCAAGGAATAGCTCAATTAAATAAATTTACATCAGCTCATATAATTCTAATTATGCAAGGTAAAAAAGTAAATGGATTATATCATTTAATTTCATTAGGTAATATTAATGATAAAAAATATAAACAACAAAATTATATTCTATTCAAATCAAAGGTGAATATTAGCTCACCATTAAGAATTACTCCAAAAGAAGAAACATTCTATCAAAAACAAATTGCTAAATTTAATAAAATTTTAAAACAAATATAATAAAATAGAAACATTCCTACCATGGGTTTGTTTCTATTTTTTTTTGTAATTTTAGAATCAAACCCGACCATATTTAGAAACAAATCTTAATATTTAGAACAAATTAATACTAAACAGATACAAATACAAATACAAAATTTAAAATAGAGAGGGAGTTATGATACTTTGTGACTATGGTTGTGGACAAGAAGCAAAATATCAATTCAAGAATGGTAAGTGGTGTTGTTCAAAGTCAACTAGTTCATGTCCTAAATTAAAGGAATTAAATTCTATAAGAATGAGTGGAAAAAATAATCCAATGTTTGATAAAAAAGCTTGGAATAAAGATTTAAAAGGAGTACAAAAAGCTTGGAATAAAGGATTAAAAGGAGTACAAAAAGCTTGGAATAAAGGATTAACTAATATTTATTCTAAAAAAACTTTGAAAAAAATGTCTAACGCAAGAAAAAAAATAATTCCTTGGAATAAAAATATGAAATTAAGTATATCCAAAATTAAAGAACGATATCCAACATTTACTAAAATTGAGGAAATTAGATATAATCCTAATAAACCTAAAGAAATTCAAGTTCATTGTAAAAATCATTTATGTCCAAATTCTAAAGAAAAAGGTGGTTGGTTTACCCCAATTAATAGAGATCAATTATTTAATAGAATATGGGCTGTTGAAAATAATGATGGAAATAGGTATTATTATTGTTCAGAAAAATGTAAACAAGAATGTCCTTTGTTTGGTAAAACAGTTAATCAAATAATAAAACAAGATCAAGGTTATATTGAAGATTTTTGGTATACTTCTCAAGAATATCAAATATGGAGACAGCAAGTTTTTAAATTAGATGACAATAAATGTGTTTACTGTGAAGAACTAGCTACAATTGCTCATCATATTCTTCCTCAGAAAACTCATCCAGAACTTAGCTTAGATCCTGAGAATGGTTTATCTGTTTGTCAAGAATGCCACTTTAAATATGGTCATCGAGACTCATGGTGTACTACCGGTAAATTGAGTACATTAATTTGTGAACGTATAATTAAAATAAAAAATAAATATGTTAAAATATAGGAGATATTAATTTTATGAAGTCAGTTATATTAACAGGAAATCCACTAGAAGTTGCAACAAATAGATATCTAATGAAAGGAGAAAATTGGGATTCATGTAGTTTTAGATCTGCGGATACAATGTCAATGGCTGAAACTACAGATAGAATTAAATATAGAGACGCATTTCATGAAATGATTGGTTGTATGGATTTTCTACCTGGTGGAAGAATTTTGAGGAATTCAGGTCGTCCTCAAGGTTCTCTTTTTAATTGTTATCATTTACCAATAGATGATAATATAGAAAGTATAGGACAGTTTCTAAAAGAGAGTTTAATATTATGGTCACAAGGTGGTGGTGTTGGAGCAAATTTTTCTAAACTTAGACCAAAAGGTGATGCAATCTTAGGAAAAGGTGGAACCTCATCTGGATTGGTAAGTTTTATTGAAGCAGCAGATGGAGTTGCAAATACAATTGAAAGTGGTGGAGCTAGAAGAGCAGCAGCATTAGGACATGTCGATGTCTCACACCCAGAAGTAATGGATTTTATAGATGCTAAATTAACACATGGTAAACTATCTCATTTTAATATTTCAGTAGCTATTAATGATGAATTTATACAAGCAGTAGAAACTGATTCAGATTGGACTTTTAAATTTAATCAAAAAGAATATGGTACAATTAAAGCTAGAAAAATTTGGGATAAAATAGTAGAAAATATGATTAAATCTGCTGAACCTGGGTTAATAAATTGGACTAATTTTCAAAAGAATAATTCTTGGTATTATGATCCAGTCCTTGGTACAAACCCTTGTGGAGAAACATGTTTATCATCAAGAGATGTTTGTGATTTAGGTTCATTAGTTTTACCTAATTTTATAACCGGTAATGTAAATACAAATTGGAAAAAACTAGAAAGCACAATTCATCTTGCTGTTAGATTTTTAGATAATGTAATACATTGTAATAAATATGTTATGAAAGAAATTGAAAATAAAGCTAATACTTCAAGACGTATTGGTATTGGTATATTAGGTGTTGCTGAATATTTATTTGCTAAAAAGGTTCGTTATGGAAGTGAAAGATCTATTATGGAACTTGAAAGACTTATGCAATTTATTAGAAATAAATGTTATGAAGCATCAATTAAACTAGCTGCTGAAAAAGGTTCATTCCCAGCATTTAATCCAGTTTTATATGGTAAGTCTTCTTTTGTAAGAAAACTTCCTGCTTCAATTAGAATGGATATTAAAAAATATGGGATTAGAAATGTAACAACACAAGCTATAGCTCCAACAGGAACAGTGAGTTTATTAACATCATATACAGGGTCTGCTGAACCATTATTCGCTAAAGCATATAGAAGAAAAGATAGGGTTAGTGAAAGGATTTATATTCATCCAATGTATGAAAAAATGTTAAAAAATGATGAAGAAATTCCAGAATGGTTTGTAGATACATTTGATTTAAATCCTCAAGATCATTTCAATGTTCAAGCTGTTATTCAAAAATATGTTGATAGTTCAGTTTCTAAAACAATTAATTTACCAAAAGAAACAACGGCGGAAGATTTAAGTAAATTATTATTAGAAAATATTACAGATTTAAAAGGAACTACTGTATATCGTGATGGCTGTCGTGGTGAACAACCATTAAATCAAATTACAAAAGAACAAGCTTTAGAACATATTAAAAAGGATATAGTAAAACATTCTCTCGAAACAGGTGATGTTCAATGTGTATCCGGTAAGTGTGATTTATAAAAGGAGTAAGTTATGTTAATATTAGAAGCCAATCAAACATGCCCACATAGAAGTAATTGCCCATATAATACATTTAATGAATGTCAAGGAGCAGATCAGGATAGATTAGTTTTATTTCAATGTGATTATATTACTAATGGAGTATTTATTGAATCAGGACAACAAAGAAGCAGATTAGATCAAACAGGTCAAATGAAAATTATAATGGAGTAAAATATGGCTGAAGAATATAAAGATAGTGAGATAATTATTCAAGAACTATTAGAAGATTTTAGTACTCAAAGACAAGCTCTATTAGATATGGTTGAAGATGTTGAAGAACTTAAAAAAAATATTAATAAATTATTTCCTGAAAAATTAAATGCTAGATATGCTAAATTTTTTGAAGATAAAATTAAAACAGCAGTTGCTATGTTTAATGTATTATTAGATATAAGAAAAGAACTGCTTAAAACAACTAAAGATGAAATTGATATTAGAAGAAAAGTTACAGGTAAAGGTGATTTAAATGAACTAATTGATGTTCGCAAACTTGCTAAGAAAATTGAAAATTTTGATAGTAAAAAAGAAAAATTAAAAAAGAAAAAAGCAAAATTAAAATCTGGTCCGAATCCAGAAATATTAATGGAGGAAGTTCTTAATGGTTGATGAAAAAAAAGAAGAATATGAAGAACAACAAAAAGAAGATTCTGCAAAAATGTCAGAAGCTTTAAGTAGTATTAATGTTGATGATAGTGATGTTCATTTAGAAAAAATTGATAAAAAATCTTTAGAAGACGTTAATGAAATTAAAGATTTATATTCTGAATTTAATGATTTTATTGAAGTTAAAGGAGAAATGAAAGCTGAAGTTGGTAAAAAGATGACAGTATCAACTGGTATTGATGTTTTAGATGCAATGTTGGGTGGTGGTTTCCCTGTTGGAGCTTTATCTATAGTTGTTGGAAATCCAGGATCTGGAAAATCAATGCTGGCAATTCAAACAATGGGAGCAGCTCAAAGAGAACATAAAGGTTGTTTAACATCATTTCTTGATTCAGAGGAAGCAACTACAAGTCAACGTTTAGCAAATTTGGGTGTTAATAAACCAAAAATTAATCCGTATACAGATATTACTGTTGAAAAGGTTTTTAAACATTTAGAAGTTATGTGTTTATTTAAAGAGAAAAAAGGAATAGTTGATATTCCTTCAGTATTATGTTGGGATTCTATTGCTAATACATCTTCACAAAGAGAGAGAGAAGTTGAAGATTTAAATCAAGCTATTGGTTTTAAAGCAAGATTATTATCATTCTTGTTGCCAAAATATATAGCTAAATGTTCAAAATATAATATTGCTTTTTTAGCTGTTAACCAAATGAGAGAACAATTAGCAATGGGACAATTTGCTCCTGCTAAAGAACTTAGATTTTTAAGTACAGGTAAATCATTACCAGGTGGACAATCATTAAAGTTTAATGCTTTTGTATTACTTGAAATGAAAGCTAAAGGTGTTTTAGATTCAGCTAAATATGGGTTTGAAGGAATTTTAGTAAATGTAACTAGTGTTAAGAATAAGCTTATGCCGCCTAATATGAACGTAGAATTAATTGGTGATTTCCTAACTGGTTTTTCAAATTTTAGAACTAATTATCATTTTTTAGTTAAACATAAAAGATTAAAGTCTGGAGCTTGGAATTACTTAATAGCTGACCCAGAACAACAAAAATTTCGCACAAAAGATGCAGAAAATTTATACAATGAAGATAATAGATTTAAATTAGAGTTTGATAAAGCAGTTAAAGAATGCATACAAACTGAAATTATAGATCCAACAATAGTTAAACATGACTAAATTATGTGAATATGGTTGTGGGCAACAAGCTAAATTTTCTCCAACAAAAGGAAGAACTAAATGGTGTTGTTCTGAAATTTTTTCTAAATGTCCAGGGGTTCGTTTAAAAATGTCTAAAAAGAAACAAAACTTTATTCCATGGAATAAAGGTATTAAAACTGGAAAACATTCAGAAGAATTAATATTAAAAAGACTAAGAAATTCAAAAAATAAAAGAAGTCTTATTAAATATTATAAAAAGAAACATCCTTTATTTTTTAAAGTAAATAAAGTTAGAGAAAATTCAAATAAAGATATTGAAGTAAAATGTAAAAAATGTAAAAAGTGGTTTATACCTAACAGAAAAGCTATACATGAAAGAATTAGAGCTTTAGAAACACCATCAGGAAATGAAGAAAATAATATATATTGTTCAAAAGAATGTAAAATTAATTGTGAAACTTTTAGAATAAGAACTGACTATTTTCTTTTAGATATTCCAAAAGAACAACTTTATACAGATTCTGAATACCAGACTTTTAGACAACAAGTTCTTAAACGAGAAAATTATTTATGTGAATATTGTGAGAAAAAAGCTACTCATGTTCACCATTCACGTCCTCAAAAACTAGAACCAGGTTTTGTACTTGATCCTGATTTTGGAGTAGCTTGTTGTAAAAGTTGTCATTACAAATATGGACATAAGGATGAATGTTCAACATATAATTTAGCAACCAAAATATGTGACTCAAGTTACCAACTGAAGGTATAAAGTTTTTAGAACAAATTTAAAATGAATGCTAAATTAATTATGTTATTTTAAAAAGGGGAAAAATTATGAATATGTCTGAAATTTTACAAGATTATGTTGAATCTACAATTAAAAAAATAGTTGATAATCCAGAAGATGTAAAGATTACTACAACTGTTTCTACAAAATCTGTTATTGTACAAATTAAAAGCGATCAGGAAGATTTAGGAAAGATTATAGGAAAAAAAGGCAGAACTATTGAGTCATTAAAAGTACTAACTTTAGCAATAAAAAATACTCAATTTCCAATGGACACAAGACGAGTTGTACTTGAGATTATTGAGGATGAAGATTCTAGTTTTCTAGATTTATAAGGAGGAGTAAATATGTTACATAAAGAAAGTAAGATAAGAGTACTTGAAAATTTTTATGCTCTTGATAATGTTTTCTTTGGAAAACCAATTCAAAAAATGAAATCATGCTGTGAAGCATTAACAGAAGATTATATGACTGTTAAGGGTGCATTTATGTCACTAATGATTGAAATGTATGGTATTATTGGACATGAACCAAATAGTATTATAGATAAAATTAATACTAAAGATCTTAGAATACAAGCAAGAGAATCTGCTAAAATTGCAAGATTAAATGCTCAAGCTCTTGTTGAAACTGATCAAGGTCGTGCCGATGTTAAAGCATCTTTAAAAGAAGCTCTTGAAGAAAATGAAGATTTAAATATTCAAGATGAAGTAAGAGAAGCAATTAGAAAGAAAGCTTTTGGATTAGCTATTGATAATCTTCTAATTGGTAGAGCACTTGGTGAATCAAATTCAGTGGAGAAATTAAATGAGTGGGATGGTCAGATTGTTGAAGATGCTTATAAAGTATTAAGAGATAATTTGGTTGAATCAGCTTTATTTATATTAGAGGCCAATGAGCTTACAAAGTAATCAATATGCAGATTTACTAAAATACTTAGAAGACGAAACCGCTAAAACTTCATCAATTAAAAAAGAAAATATTAAACAGATTAAAAAAGAAAAAGTTTCAAATGATACTAAACAATTAATAAAAGACTCTCTTGAAGGAATACATGCGGATGTTAAATTTAATGCATCCGCAATTAATTCTTCAAGAGGGTTTGTTGTAAAAGATTTTGAGTCTCTTATGAGAGCAAAGCTTATAGATCAACATAAAAAAATGCAAAGTTATGAGAGACCTTATATTTCTGTTACTGAATTATTTAATTGTTTAAGAAAAAATTATTACTCAAGAAAAAAATATGATATAGATATTTCTAAAGAATATAATTTTTCATATTTATATATGATTAATAAAGTAGGTAATACAGTACATGATTTAATTCAAGGTTTATATGATCATACTGAAGTTGAAAAACCTATTATAAGTGAGAAATATAAAGTTAAAGGCCGTGTTGATGGTATAAGAACCAATTTTGTTTTAGAGTATAAAACTATTGATGAATCTAAATTTCAAGGTAAATATATCCCTAATCATTATAATCAAGGAATAATATATGCTTATATTCTTAATTCAGAATATGGATATAAAATTGATACAATAACTATTGTATATATTATTAGAAATTTAAAAAAAATTATACCTTTTGATTTACCAATTGATAGTAAAAAAGCTATAGAATTTTTAAACCTTGGTCCAATTTTAATTAATTGTTTACAAAATAATATTGTACCAGAACCTTTAAATTCTGATAAAGAGCAATGTCATTGGTGCCAATATAAGAAATATTGTGAAAAAGATTCAAATAAAATAAATACTATAGAAGACAAAAATATTAAATCAGTATTTTTATTATAAAAAAAAGGATAATAAAATGATTGTTATGTATCCGTTAATAGTTTCAAAAACAGTTAATCCTAATATACTACCAGGTGTTTGTAAAGCTCTTGAAAAATATGTATATGTTAATAATACAGATGGTGTTATTGAAGCTGCAAATCAATCAATTAAAAAACAACAATCTAAAACTAATTCATATGTTACATTGAAAAATATTGGTAACACATTGAAATTTCGTTTGGAACATATAGAATCTGATAAAACTATAGATGATTATATAACAGAAGACTGGTCAATAGATGATTGGGATGATGAATTTCTTACAGAAAAACCTAAAGGTTCTGTTCAACAAGTATATAATTCTGATAAAACTCCAAAACAAAATAATGATAAACCACCTAAAAATAAATCAGAAAAAAGAAATTCATATAAAGATAAATATCAAAAACCAAATAGCTCCAGTTCAAGTTCATCTAAAGAAATCATCAACGAACCTCCAAAAATTGGAAAAATGGATGCTGACTCAATTAATACATCTCCAACATGGAATACAATAACTGATCAACAAGGTGAAACTAAAGCAATAGGTGTAAAGGTTATTCCTTTTATTATTGATAATGAACAATCTTTAGTAAAATTAATGACCATTGATAGATATAGATCTAAATTAAGTAAAAATATTCAAGTACAATCAAGAAAAATATTACGTTTTATGCATAGATTAGCTAACGCAACTTGGAAACGTACTATTGGATTTATGTTTTCTTGGACTGGTTTTGTTGATAAAGATTTACAAAAAGGAACAGTTAGTAAAAATTGGAAGAATGATATTATTTTACAAAATACGTTTTTCAAACAGAACATGTTTGTATTATTAAATAAAATGGATCTTGAAGATGATTTTACTAAAAGCGCCAGTGGTGTTAAAAAGTTATTTAAATTAGGGTGGACTTCGTTTGTTATAGCTGATGATATTAATAAAGTAGTTACTTTTTGTATGAAAGATTATAGAGGTATGTGTTCTATGGTAAATTATGGTTTTCTTTATGCTGATGCAAGAACACAAAGTCAAGTTTATACTGATATAGAAGATATAAGAAAATCAGCAGGACCTTTATTTAGAATGAAAAGGAGAAAAAAATCAATGATTACTGATAGTTTGGCTCAATATAAATTAGATAAATATTCTCAAGATATCTTAATTTCTGAATCAGTTCTAAATGAAAGTTTAGCTCCTGAAATATTTAAAAAATTAAAAGATAAACCTAAATCTATGGTATCTGATTTTAAAGCTATATCTAGTGCTTTTAAAAGAAAAGATTATAAAAAAGCTAGTATGATTGCTTCTAAAAAATTTAATCCAAGTAATAAAAAATTAGATGTTAATAAGGTTATTGATAAAGCTATTGCATCATCTCCTGAATATAAAAGGAATTATAATACAGCTTATAGAGTATTTAAAAATTCATTACCTAAATTAGATGATAAAACACTTAAAATGGGTTCAGGGTTATTAGCAAGTATAGCATCAATGAATAAAAATAAAAAATATAACTTTAAAAATGATTTGAAAAAAGTTGTAATAAATACAAGATCAAAAACTAAAACATTAGAAGAAGATAATGATGCTTTTGCTAGTGATTTAAAAGTAGCTTTTATTTTTTCAATAGTTGCTTTATTTATTATGGGTGGAGGAATAACTATTTCTTTATATTTTCTATCTGTATTACTTCCTGTTGTTGGAGGAGTTATATTTGCTGTTTGGCCATTTATAGCTGGTCTTATTATTTTAATAGGTGCTCTTAAATTATTAGCTGGTGTATCAGAAGGAGGTAGAGGAGATGACGATTAATCTAAATGACATAGAACCTGATGTAAAAGTAAGTGCTGAAGTTGAGGGTTTAGAATTATATAGCGATCAATATCCATTCAGATTACCTTTAAGAATTTCAAGTTTTGAAAATGAAGCTGAATATGTTAAATTTATTAGAAATTGTGAACGACATGTAAGAAGTAGTCTTGAATATAAACAATGGAGAAATTATATTATAGATGTATTAGGTGTTCAAACATGTATGATTACTAATGAAAGAATGGATCAATGTACTATTGAAGTTCATCATCATATACCAAGTTTATTTATTTTAGTTAAATCAATTACAAATAAACTAATGGATGAAGAAAAAGAATTTTCTACATTTGATATATCATTAGAAGCGATAAAGTATCATTTTCAAAATAAAGTTGGTTATGTTACATTAATTAAATCTATACATGAAAAATTTCATAATGGATTTTTAGGTGTTCCTGTTAGTGTTGTTAAAGGAAATTATAGAGCATTTTTAGATGAATACTCTTCTAGTATAGATGATGAAGATCTAGATGTTATTCAACAAAGACTGTCAGTAACTGAATCTAATTGTGGTTGGACAAGGGATGATTATCCAGGACAAGAAGCAATTAACGAGGGGTAAATAATGTTTACTATTGATACAGATGCCAAAAAAAATAAATTAATGCCTATTAATTTAGATTTTATGGGTGAGAAATATAAAGTTAAATCTGGTACTGTAGTGTTTCCTTCACCAACATTTTGGTTATTAGAAAAACATTTATTTTTTTTAGCTGCTAACTCTACTAAAAAAAACTTTGAATTAAAATATACTATGAGACCAGATTATTTATCTTATGATGAATACAATACAGTAGTTTTAGCCCCATTATTAATGTATGTAAATGGAATTTTTTGTATAGAACAATTTAATTTAAATGAAGTTATTGTTCCAAAAATATCCTATATTTCAGAAATATTGGTTGATAAATTTCCTGAACTTTCACCTGATGATTTGGAGGCAGTAAATTGGTAATTACAGATAAATTTACACTATTAAAAGATATTCCAAATATTCTTAATATTTCATCATCTAGTTTAAAAACTTATCGTGTTGATGATGGAATAGAAACACTACATTCAATCTTAAGTTTATTAGAAAAGAGAGTAAATCACTTTACAAAAAATAAAGTTTATAAATTATTAAATTCTAATAAAAATGAAATTGAAATAGTTTATATGCCAAATTATCCGCTTCCAGTTACCTATAATAAATCTACTAAACAAATTATTATAAATTTAAGCTCATTTAATACTAAAGAAATTTCAACTATGAATCCAACATCAAGAGATTTATACGGTTGTTTAGTATATGGTATTTGTTTAAAAGAATTATCAACAAGACAGTCAATCCCAGATAGATTTGCAGGACACATAACTGCTTATTTACTATCAGTATTCATTAGAATTTTTGGAAAAGAATATGGTTTGATTGGAATTTATTCAACTCAAATTCCTAAATTAAAATTTTTAATATCTTGTTATGTCTATTCTTCATTTTTTAATATTAAGGGTGATAGATTATTTAAAAATGCATCAATTGCAACTGCTTATGATTATAAAGAAGATATTGATTTATTAAGAAAATTTGATTTTAGTAATGTAGATGATTTTATAAAAGCTTTGGATAAATTAAAAGTTTTTCCTGGAGTTAGTAAATATAACTTTGTATCAAAAATATTAAGAATGTTAACTATACATTTTATTCCGGCTGTTGAGGATTGTGTTAGGTTTATAGCAGTATTAACAACTAGTGATATTCCAGGTATAACTCCTGCTTTGTCTCCAGCTTTTTATTATAGATATAATGAAACTGAATTTGCTATAATAATACAAATTTCAAAAAGAATTTTTAGTTAAGGTGAAATATGGATATATCTAATGAACTACATGGGTTTTATAGAGCATTAGTTGTTGGTAATAAAGATTCGTCTTTTTTTGGTCGAGTATTAGTTTGGATACCACAAATAATGCCAGAAGTTGAAAAAACTAGAGGATTATTAGCAAGCCCAGCTAACAATCCAGTTGGTGGTCGGAACATGGGTGGAGATAATGAACATCATTATATGGGTACCTCATATATTCCTAAAAAAGGTAGTTGGGTTTTTGTCTTTTTTGAGGCAGGCAATCCTAGTAATCCTTATTACTTCGGGTCATGTGATTTGGAGAATACTACAGTATTACCAGAAAATAAAGTTGGAACAAATTATGAAGACAAATGGGTTATATTTAAATCTCACGAAGGAAGAACAGTAGTTATATCTGATGATCCAGATGATGAACGTGTTGAAATTACAGGTAAAAAAAGATTAATAAAAGAACCGCCATCAGGTGATGAAACATCTGTTTATCAAATTGATGAAAATCAAACAACTATTTTATTAGATGAAAGAAAAGGTAAAGAAAAAGTTTTAATTAGAACATATAAAGGTGATTATATTCATATTGATGTAGATCAACAAAACCTTCAAATGTATTTTAAAAATGATATTAATATTGAATGTGGTGGTAAATTTAGTTTAAAAGCTGGTAAAGATATACATATATTAACTGAATTAAATTTACATGTTGAATCCAAATTAAGTACTCATGTAACTGCTGGATTATCAATCTTCGAAAAAACTAAGATAAGTCACCATATAATTTCAGATAAATCTATAAGACAAACTGCTGGTTCTAGCCATAGTACACAAGCTGGATCATTAATAGCAAGAGATTGTAATCCTATACATGATAATGATGGGCAAACAAGAAGAGCAACAAAATCTATAGATTCTGATCCAACTAAACCAGAAGGACAAAGAAAAACATAAAGGAATATAAATATGGATATGAAATCAGGTTTATGTTCTGGATTTGATGATAAATTAAATGGGAATTTAAATAATTTAAATCAATTAAAAGATATAATAGGTTCACCAACATCTAAGTTAAAAGGTGAAATGAGTAAATTACCTGGAAAAGATGCAACTGGTATAAATGATATTGAAAGTGGTCTTGGAGCAATAACAGATGCTGCAGAAGGTTCTGTTCCATCAATTCCAGATGTTAGTGAATTAGAAGATATTTTAAAAGAATGTGATTTTTTAAAAAATAGTATATTAGATGGGTTACAAAATCCATCAGGAATAGCAGGAGATTATTTAGATAAAGCATTCTCAGCAGCAGGAGATTCTTTAGAATCAGTTTTAGATTTGTTAGGTGGATTAATAGAGGCTCCTGTAGCTTTTTTAATAAATAAAATAAATGATTTATTAATTGGATATGGTATCAAAGCAATGTTAAAAGAAATAGATAGTATATTGAATTGTTTAGATTCAGTTTGTGGTACTGATATTCAAGATAAGTTAGATGATGTAAATAAAATTTTGGAGAAACTTAATGTAGATGATGAAGGTAATTTTGATACAACTAAGTTATTTGAAGATTTTAATATTGAACAAGATATTAGAGATAATATAACTAAACTGTCTGAAAATCTTGCTAAAGAAACAAAAAATACGAAAGAAGAATTAGAAAAAGTTGCTGATAGTGTAGAAGATAGTATAGATAAAATTAAAGATGTTAATACAGATACCAAAGTTGGTGAAGAAATTAAAACAGTATCTGAAGCAGCAACTGAGCAAGTTAGTAAGTTTAAAAGTTTTTTTAAATAAATAGTAAAAATTATATTAACATTAACACAAACATCTAAAAAAGGCTTAACAAATATGAAAATTCCATTAAAACCAAGTTTGATGAAAATCAGAAGAGGTAAAGTTCAATGGATTATACTACATCATACTTCTGAGCTTTATAAAAATCCAGCGTCAAAAATAGATAATGCTAAATTTCAAGTACAAGGTTTATCTAAAGGTGTGCTTGAAATGAAACATTCAGATGTTAACTACCATTATGTTATTGAAAAGATAGATGAAGATTATTATCCTTTTGTATGTAGACCTTTTGTTTATTTATGTGATTGGGATGATATTGATATCAATGTAAATAACCGTGCAATTCATATAGCACTTCTCGGAAATTATGATTTTAAGGTGCCACAAAAAAGAATGTATGAAGTTTTAGCATTTAGAGTATTAAATCCAATGATGAAAATGTTTAAAATCTCTCCAAATAGAATCAAAATGCATCGAGATGTATCCTCAAACAAAGAACTAACTTGTCCTGGTGATTTCATTGATCCAGAAGTAGTAGAGACAATGGTTAGAAGATTTGTTATCAAATAAAACCCCTATCATTTTAAGTATGTTTCCATTATATTTTTTTTTGTTATATATATATATTTACATATAACCATGTAATATGTAATTTTCTATATATATTAATATACATAACATTACACATAAAAGTTTGTATATTTTTAATCTAAAAAAGAAAGGAATCCAAATGCTTGAATTTGAGAAAAAAGAACCAAAAAAATGGGAAATGATTTTAGGTGATGAAATTGTTGAATTAAGTTTAAAATCTTCTTCAGTTACTAATAAATTTCATATTGTTACTGATTTCATTAAAAGTGTTAATGAAAGTTTGGGTGAAGAATTTGAAAAATGGTATTTTAAATTTATTAGAGATTATAAAGATGAAAATGATTTAAATTATTTAATTAATAATATTAACATTCTTAAAGAATATATAGATCAATATTTTGATATTCAAAATATGGATTATGATCAATTTGTAGATAGGTCTAAAGTTAAAAAAGGAACAATTTTATTTGAACCTACTGAGATTAGAAAAATTTTAGTTGTATCAGGATATCTAAAATTATATTCATTAATTTCAATTAGACATGATATTGTATTATCAAAGTCTGTTCATAAAAAAGTTTACAATCTTCTTGTTGAAGAAATTATGAATACTGATGTAGTTTTCAAGATATTTAATATTGTAAAGACAAAAACATTTAGATATAATCTTACTGATAGATATATGTGGGAATATATAAAAATGATTCAATGTAAATCTATTGATGTACATACAGTTGAAATATTTAATTTTATAATGAATTCTATTTTAATTTTATGTGAAGAGGATAAAAATCCAATAACATATTTTGTTGGTGTTGTTGAAGAATCAGTTAAATGGTTCTTAAGATCAGTCTATAAGAAAACAATCGTTTATGATGATTCTGTTTCAACTGAAGACATACATGGATTGAATGTTGATAATCTTAAAACATATAGTTATAATGATACTCTTGGAAGATTAAAGGGAATTGCTTATGAATATATTTATAAAGAAATTGACAAAACAACCCCAATGTCAGTAGATGATAATGATGAAGCTGACAAAAAATTAGCAGATTTTCAACAAAGAGTTCAGGATATTGAATATATATCACCTTTAAGTGATTGTTTAGTATTTCCACTTTTATCAAGAATAACTAACATTCCATACTTCCACTTTAAAACATTATCCCCAGAACATTCAATGGTAATGTCTGTTTATTTACAAAAGCTATTACAACATGTTTTTAAGAATGAATATTCTGATATGTTCTCAATGCTTAATTTTTATCCAACAAGTCAACCTGCAGTGGCAACTACTTATAAAATTAAGAACGTTAACAATGATGCTGGATTTATTAATGTTCAAGATAAGACTAATAACTTCTTTGGATTTCAAACTAAAATATTACCTTATAAAATTATGAGTTATTTTGTAGGAAGAACTTCAAGAGTTAATTTCTTTAATATATTTGATGGAAAAGCTTATGGAGGAATTCCATTATCAAAGATAGAAAGTAATATGGTTAAGTTTTATACATTATACTTTTCTGGTCAATTAGATGATAAAATTGAAGAATTATCAAAATTAGTTGATTTAGATTTCTAAAAATAAAAGAGCATCTCATTAATTTGAGGTGCTCTTTTTTTTGTCGGTTTAATTACTCTTTTTTTAGAACAAAATATAAAGATTTAAAAGGAGTTTATATATGGAAAATTTAAATGAAGAATTTCAAAATTTAAATGAGTTAATAAGAACTGCGTCTGCGCTAATATCACCTATTACTTATCATGATGATCTTGACAGATTAACGCCAGAATTTGTACAACAAGATGCCGTAAAGAAACCTGGTTGTTATTTAAGGTTAGGTCAAGGGGCTGATCATACTTTATTTCCAATATGCAATAGATATGGTTATAAAGATCCAAAGATGATTAAATTTTCTTTAAAGTTAGCACAGAGAATTGCTAATAAACAAGGTGACCGTGGGATGGATGGAATGATTGTTAAGTTACAAAAAATGTTAACTAAATATGATAAACCTGTTCCTAAAACAAGAAGTCAAGCAGTATTAAAAGCTAAGTCAACCAAGATATTTAATAAAAAAATGCAATTAAATAAAGTAATGAAATAAGAGAATTATAATATGCTAAGATTACTCAATCCATCTAATTTCAGTCAGAATTTAAAACCAGTAACCTCTATGATTACTACCACTAAAACTGGACATTTTCATGAAGAAGGTTTATTTAGTGAAGATATTTTTGGACCAGATGGTTCAACAGATAGAAGAATTGTATTTTCATTTATAGAGTTACATGGTTCTGCTCTTCACCCGTCGGTCTATAGAGTATTACTTCAACTAGATAGAAAAATAGAAAAATTTATATCAACTGAAGAATCATTTAAATTAGATAAAGATGGTCGTTTAGAGATAGTTGAATCTGGAGGAGTTACTGGAATAAAAGAATTTATTAAACTTTTTCCTTCTATTAAGTGGAGAGGTGAAACTGAACTAAGAGACAAGCTTATAAAATTTATTAAACGAGAAACAAAAAATGGAACTATATTTGTTGATAAAATTCCTGTAATACCACCTGAGATGAGACCAGCAGTCCAAGGTGAAGATGGTAATTGGATGATAGATGCTTTAAATGATGTTTATATTTCAATAATGAGAAGAGCATCACAATTAAGATCTAGTGGTTCAGGTCCATTATATGATTTATTAAATTATGCTATGCATCAATCTGTTATGGATCATGATAATTATATTAGATCAAAGATTGGTAAAAAACATGGTATTATTAGAGATCAAATGCTTGGAAAACGTATTGATTTTTCTGGTCGTGCTGTTATAACACCTGATCCAAATTTAAAAATAAATGAATGTGGTGTTCCTTTAAGATTAGCAATTAGTTTATTTGAACCTTTTATTATGCATCGTTTATTATATTCTGGTAGAGTTGATAAAGATGTTTTATCAAAAGGTGTACAAGATTTTACTGGAATGGATTTATCAGTTGAAGCTGTTAAAAGAGTAATGAAAGGTATTAAAGAGGGTGATAAAGTCCCAGAAGATTTATATGAATTATTCTTTGAACAAACAGAGATATCAATGAAGGGTAGAGTTGTAGTTGTAAAAAGGGATCCTGTTTTACATACACAAAGTTATTTAGCATATAATCCTGTTTTACATAGAGGTGATACAATGCTTATGTCTACTACTCAGGTTGGTGTGCATAACGCTGATTTTGATGGTGATACAATGGCTATATATCATCCATTAACAAATGAGGCTCAAGAAGAAGCTAGAACTAGAATGATGAAATTAACAAGTGGTACTTCTTCAAATGAGTTTATTTTTGGTCTTTCTAAAGAAATATGGGCTGGATTATATACAATTTCAAAAGATAAAAAACCAACTGGATCTCATTTAGCTGTTTCCAATGAAGATTTAATGAATGCTAAAGAACCATATATAGCTGTTAAATATAGAGGAAATAAAACAACAATGGGAAAAGCAATTATTAATAGTTGTTTTCCAGCTGATTTAGGTTTTATGGAATCTCAAGCAACTAAAAAGACTATTGGTGCTAGAATTGAAAGAACTTATAAAAAACATGGTGGAGAGATTATAAAAATAGTAGTTGATAAATTAAAAGATGTTGGATTTAAATGGGCAACAATTATGGCTCCATCTATGAACCTTGATTCATTTGAATTACCTGCTTCAGTTATAAAAATTAAAGAAAAATTAAAAACTGCTAATCCAGAAGAAGCACAAGCATTACTAGAAGAAGCTCAAAAAATATTAGAAAAACATTTAGATAATACTGGATTTGGAGATTTAGCTAATTCAGGTTCAACAAAAGGTTGGGGTCAACCAATGCAAATATTAGTTGCAAAGGGTGTTATCGCTGATCCTGACGGTAATGTTTTGGATCCTATATCAGGGTCATTTGCTGATGGTTTATCTAATAGAGAATTCTTTGATGCGTCTCAAGGAGCTAGAAAAGGAATTATTGATAGGGTTATAAATACTGCTGATACTGGTTATATGGCAAGAAAACTTGCATATTTACTAAACACAGTTGAGTTAGATAGAGTAGTTAAAGATTGTAGAACAACAAGAACTTTAGATGTTAAATTAGATGATATATTAATTAAAAGATTTGTAGGTCGTTATATAATTAAAAAAGGTAAGTTAATGTTATTTGAAGAAGGAAATTTTAAAGTTGGTGATATTGCAAATTTAAGAACTCCTATATATTGTAAATCTGAAAAAATATGTCATACATGTTATGGTAAATTATTAGAAAGACATAACACTCCTTATGTTGGAATTCTTGCTGCTCAAATTATTGGGGAAAGGGGTACGCAATTAATTATGAAATGTAGTGATGGTTTAGTTCATTATAATGATAATTTAGTAACATTTGAGGATTTATGGAATTCTAATAATAATAAAATAGAATATGTTGGAAATAAAGAAACAAAATTATTTGAAGATAAAATAGCTGGAAAAAATGGTTTAACTTCTTCATACAAAATTCAAAGACATAAACCAACTGAAAAAATGTTATTTATATCAACTAAAAATGGACATACATTAATATGCCAAAAAAATCATCCATTGTTTATTAAAAAAAATCCTATACATGATAAATGGTTAAATGAAAAATGCCGTTTGATAGGTGATGAAATTCATACTGAAATACATAGCACTAGAAAAAAATTTAAAACTACTAACAATGAATTAGTTGAAATAGAGGCTAAAAATTTAAAAAAATATGATTCAATATGGATTGATAATACTATAGCTATTAATAATAATAATTCTATTATACCTGAATTAAATGGATACATTTGTGGAATTTATTTAGCAGAAGGTAGCAAATTAGGAAAAGGAAGACAAACAAGAGGTTTAGGAATAACTCAGGAAGATGGTCCTATAAAGGATAGAATTTTTGAATATTGTTATGATTATGATAAATATAAAAAATATAGAGATGGTATTACAATATGGGATAACAGTGAAAAAATGTCTACTATTGTATATGGTAATTATGCATGGGAAAAAAGATTAAACCCTGATTTTATTAATTTTGATAAACAGTGGTTAAAAGATTTTTTAGCTGGTGTAATAGATGGTGATGGTACAGTATTTAATAATTCTAGTACTTGTTGTAGAATTGCAACATCTAGTTATTATTTAGTACAACAGTTAAAAGCTATTTGTTTGAAATTAGGTTATAAAATGAATACAACTATTGTAACTGGTAATAAAGAAGGACGTAAAGGTGCATTACAAAAAAGAGTTAATTTTTCTTGTGATATAAGATTTAGAAAATTTGATATATTAAAATCTATTAAATTAGAAAATAATGGAGATATTATTCCATGTAAATTAAGAGTTGAAAAAGATATAAAAGGATTTGATATAATAACAGTAGTTAAAGAAATATGGAAATGGGAATACAATGTTTATGATATTCAAACTGAAACTAGTGAATATATGTTAGGGTTTGTACAAAATCATAATACTTTTCATACAGGTGGCGCAGTTTCTTTAATAAAAAGAGATATGTTAGGAGATATAATTAATAATGATCCGATGTCTGGATTAGAAAAATAAAGAGGTAATAATTATGAATAAACAAATAGTAGGAATTTATATTCAAGAAAATTATGGAGATAAATTAACAGGAGCTCAAAAAAAATTAAAAAAAGAACAGCCACGTCTTTATAATGCAATATATAATTATACAGATTATATGCCAAAATCAACTTCATTTACTGAACGTTGTTATAATGTTAAAAAAGGTTTAAATGAAAGACCAAAATGCATTAAATGTGATAAACTTTTAAAATTCAAAAGTTATAAAACTGGTTATGGTAAATCCGGATTATGTTCTAAAACTTGTAAGGGATAAATTATGAGAACTTTAGCTGAGGAATATGTTTTTATTATATTAAAAGAAGAAACACAAACAGGTGAAATAACAAAAACTGGAATGGCTGCATCTGCTGTTGGTGGTGGTTTAGTAGGTTTAGGGGCTTATTATCTGTATAAAAAATATAAACAAGCTAAGATAAGAGCTTCTATAGAACAAGATCCTTCTAAAAAAAATGAAATGAATGCTAAAGCTAATCAAATGAAACAAGATGCTAATAGAAAAAAAATGGAACAACAAAAGAAAGAGCGATTAGACAAACAAATACAACAGGCATAAATTATGAAAATAAATCAGTTTTTAAAACAATCAGAACAACAATTAATTACCACTCAACCGATGGTATTAACTATTGATATGTCTAACTATGATAAAACTAATTTTCTTGAAAAAGAAGAAGGAAAGAGAATTTGGGTTAAATCATTATTAGCAAAAGCTGAGTATGGTGATAAAATATTTGATATAACTTTAGATTATGGTCTTGAATTATTTGTATATGAAAGAAAAGATATTGGAAAAGAGTATGTTAAATTAAAATACGAAGCTAACTCACCTATATTAGAAGTGTCCACAGAAGCTGGAGAATCAGCTGTACAAATTTCATATGTTGAAAGATTGATTGGTGGTAGAGAAATATTAAAAGATGCTAGTCATTTATATAGAAAATTATTTGCTGTATATGGAAAACTATCTAATATGGATTCAGTTCATTTAGAAATTATGTGTTCTCAAGTATTAAGAGATAAAAAAAATCTTCAAGTCCCAGCGAGGATGGGTGCTAAATGGGATCCAATATTAGTCAATCTTAAAAAGGTAATATTTTCAGAAGGTTTTGTTAATGGATTAGCTTTTGAAAATATTAATGATGCTATAAAAACAGGTCTTATAACTGATGAAAAAGGTGAACCTTCTATTATAGAAAAAGTCATGACAGGATCTCTTGTTGATGATAAACGAGGTAGAGCTTCAAGACTTGGTAGTAAAACATATAGAAATAGATAGGAGAAATATGATAGAATATAGTGGTGATGAATTATGTAATTATGGTTGTGGTAATATAGCTAAATATTACTTTGAAAATGTAAAAAAATATTGTTGTTCATCTCATTTTTCTCAATGTCCTATTAGAAGGAAACAATCTAAAGAATATATGACTGGTTTAAGAGTTGGAAATAAAAATCCTAGATTTGGTATAAAAATGAATGATATATTAAAAGAAAAAATTAGTAAATCTCAAAGATATAATATTGAACAAATTAAAAATAAATTTCCATTATTTGCTAAAGTTGAAGAAATGAGATATAACCCTGATAATTCAAATGAAATACAAGTACATTGTAAAAATCATAATTGTATTAATTCAAAAGAACAAGGTGGATGGTTTACTCCAACAAAACAAAATATTGTTGATAGATATAGATGTGTTGAAAAAGAAGGAACTGGTGGATCTTATTTTTATTGTTCAGAAGAATGTAAAAGTAATTGTATATTATATGGAAAATCACCTGAACAACTTATTATACAAGATAAAATAAATGCAGGTTTCATAGAAGATCCTTGGTATACTTCAAATGAATATTATATTTGGAGGGAACAAGTTTTTAAATTAGATAATAATAAATGTGTTTGGTGTGATAAAGAAGCTACTATGGCTCATCATATATTACCACAGAAAACTCATCCAGAATTATCTTTAGACCCAGAAAATGGAATTTCATGTTGTAAAGAATGTCATTATAAATATGGACATCGTGATCCTTGGTGTAATACTAGACAACTAGGAAAATTAATTTGTGAACGTATATATAATATTAAAAATAGATAAAGGTTATAATTATGTATAAATATAAAGCTATAGTAACAAGAGTAGTAGATGGTGACACATTTGATGCTACAGTTGATTTAGGATTTGGAATTTTTAAAAAACATAGATTTAGATTAAAAGATGTTGATACACCTGAAACATGGAGACCTAAAACAGATTCAGAAAAACAACATGGGTTAAAAGCTACTCAATATGTTACAACATTAATAGAACATAAACCAGTTATTTTAACATCTGTTAAAGCTGCAGTGTATAGTAGATATGAAGCTTATGTAACATTAGAAGATGGATCTGATTTGGGAACATTATTAATAGAACATGGTTTTGAAAAATTAGATAAATATGAGGATATTGATGATACAATTTAAAGCTTTAAAAGAATATACCCATGTTGTTAATGGGATTAGATTTCCACAAACTACTAAGAATCCTTTCTTAATAGTTTATTTTAGCGAAAATTCAACATTAGTTAATGATTATTCAAAAATGAACTTACTACGTGTGGATGCTAAAAAAGTTATTATACCAAAAACAAAAATTCCATTTAGTTTTATGTCACCAGAAATTAAGAATACATATAAAGCTCATGGTTTAGTGGCCACAAGTTCAACCCAAGCAATCCCACAAGGACAAAATCTTATATATGATCTTAGTCCATTTTTACAATCAATGGAAGAATCATATAAATTAAAAAATTATAGAGCCAGAGGTGGGTTTTTATTAAAGAATTTAGTTGATAAAATATTTAGCTCATTCCCTACTAATTATCAAAAAGTATTCATGTATTCAGTTGATGCTACTAAAGATATTAATAAATATATTGATAGAAAAATGTTTCCATTTATATTAGAAATAAAGAAAAATAATTTATATTATGATCATTTGATAATGAATACTATTAATGGTTCATCTTCTCGTTATAGATTATTAATTAAAGATGGATCTATTAAATTCAATAAAGTTAATCTATTTCTTAAAAATATTAAAATTATTGATGGTAAAGATGAGATTGAAAATAAAGTTAATACAGCGGCCAATATAATTGTTAATAAAATAAAGAATGAAATTGATCCATCTAACAAATCTAAATTTAAACAATCAATACAAAAATTCTTTGAGAAAAATCCTAAGACATTAGAGAAAGCTCATAATAATGAATTAACTAATAATGATGCTAAAGATATTGCTGTAGCTTCTGCTTTATATAGAGCAACTGGTGATATGGTTAAAGCTAAAAGAACAGCAATTAATATTCCTAATGCTAAAAAATCAACTGGTTTAAAAGTTATTGATAAAAGATATGTAGATGAATTATTAGAACCTAAAAAAACAGAATCTGCATCAGAAGATATAATGATTCAAATATCAAATGTTTCCAAAGCTGTTGGTAATAAATCACCTGAACATATTTTTGAAAAAAGAAAAATAGATTTTGAAACTAATTTAAAGAAAGACATTATTAACTCATTCAAAGTTTTAGATAATAAAAGCGTTCCATTAACATTTAAAAATATTAAGGTTGTTAAAAAACCTATAAGACCAGGTGATCTATCTCCTTCTGATATTAGTACTATTCATGTAATTATGGTTGATGAATTTAAAAGAGAACATGAAGTTTTATTAGATGTGCCAAATGTAGCTAATGATGGAACATTTAAGATTAATGGAAAAAAGAAATGTCTTATTAATCAATTGGTATTATGTCCTATTACTTTTCCTAAAAAATTTGATAGTAAATTTGAAAGTTCTTATTCAACATTTCATATTTGGAGCAAAAGAACCAAACGTGAAGAATATTTAGAAGCATATATTGGTTCTTATAAAGTACCATTATTAGTACTTTTAGGGTTTAGTTTTGGATTTAAAGAGTCATTAAAATTATATGATATTAGGTATAAGTTAACCGATCAAAAACCTGATAAAGAAACCAAATGGACTATTAAAGTTGATGATAATCAATGGATTTTATTTGAAAATGTTAATACTAAATTAAAAGAAGAAATTGTACAATCATTAATTCATACTGATATTGGAACATATAAACTTAAACCAGAATTTTTAAGTCATGAATATTTTAATGATTTAATTATTAAAATGTCAGGTCGTATAAACTCAACATTTCTAATTCAATCAAACCTTGAAAATATTGTTGATCCAGTTGCTAAACAAGTTTTAATTAATCAACAATTACCTTCTGAATTACATTTGATAATGAAATATATGTCAACTAAAACAGTTGAAGGATTTACTCAAAAAAGAAATGATATATCAAATCAAAGAATAAGAAACTCAGAGGTTATAGTTCATTTAGCTCAAAAACAAATTCTAGCAGCTCATACTGAATATAAAGAACAAGTATTATCTGGTAATAAAAAAGCTATATTTGACATTTCTCAAACTAAAGTATTAAGTGATTTTATTAATTCAGAAATCGTTGCTGATATGGAATATGCTAATCCAATAGAAGAAATGGCTACAAAAACAAGAGTGTCACCAGTAGGTAAAGCAGTTGGTGGAATTCCTGATAAACAAGCTATACAAAATGCTGGACGTAATGTTCATGATTCTATGTTTGGTAATATTGATACACTTGATACTCCAGAAGGTGAAAATGTTGGTATTGTACAACAGTTAACAGTTGATGCATTTATTACATCTGCTAGAGGTATTATACAGACCAAAGATAAAAAAGAAGGTGAAAATTCTGGATTGTTATCTACAACAGCTGCTCAAATTCCATTTGTTGAAAACAATGATGGTAACAGAGTTATGTTTGGTTGCAGTCAAATGAGACAAGCAGTACCATTAAGAAACCCGGAACAACCTATGATTCAATCTGGTTATGAATCAATATTAACAAGTGTGCTTTCTGATGACTTTATTAAAAAATCTCCTTGTAATGGAAAAATAACTAAAGTAACAGAAGATGCTATTTCTATTAAATGTAGTACTGGTGGTAATAAGGTTATACCTATTACACCTGTTCATCTAAGATCTGGATCAGGTAAAGATACATTAAGTGTTTTTAAACCAACAGTTAAACCTGGTCAAGTTGTTAAAGAAAAATCTATTATAGCAGAAGGTTCTTGTGTTACAGGTGGAGCAATTGCATTAGGAAGAAGTATGTGTGTTGCTTTAATGCCATATAAAGGTTTTAATTTTGAGGATGGAATTGTTATTTCTGAAAGAGTAGTACGAGAAGGAGTTTTAAATTCATTACATGGTATAGTAGAAGAGGTTGAAGTTGGTAAAGAAGATAGAATTGTTTTTATAAATGATATAGGTAAAGATACTATAAAAGGTGAACCATTAATTAGAAAAGCTATTGGAGAAATTGAGCAATTAATTGGTTTTGAAGAAGATGAAGAAGGAGTTGAAATAGTATCTGGACATATGATTAAAAAATCTCCT
Source organism: Hyalogyrina grasslei (assembly GCA_034780735.1). Taxonomy (NCBI): domain Eukaryota; kingdom Metazoa; phylum Mollusca; class Gastropoda; family Hyalogyrinidae; genus Hyalogyrina; species Hyalogyrina grasslei. Next base: position 51,529 of record JAUZSW011120978.1, read on the forward strand.
GGTGGTAAAATTGTTGATATAGAAATTTTTAATAATATGAAAGAAGGAAAATTTCCTGAAATAGATAAATTATCTAAAAGAACTAGAACAAGATATGGATTAAAACCAAATGAAAAGTTTTCTCATAAAGGTGAAACTATTCAAGGAGTTATGATTAGATTTAAAATAGAACAAGAACTTCCAGTTGGTATTGGAGATAAATTAACCAATAGACATGGGGCAAAAGGTATTGTTTCTCTTATTGAAAAAGATGAAAATATGCCAAGAACACCTACCGGAGATAGAGTTGATATTATATTAAACCCAATTGGTGTAGTAGGTCGTATGAATGTAGGTCAGTTATATGAATTATACACAGGATTAATTTCTAAAGAACTTGGTCGTCAAATAATTAAATTGAATAATAAAACAAAAATAATTACACTATTAAATAAAGTTCTTCCTAATTTAGATATGACAAAAAATAAAGAGTTTAGTAAAAATTTAATTAATAAATTTAGAGCACTAAATGACACTAAATTCAAATTATTTATAAAACAAGTAAAAGATTCTGGATCTATGACTATTTTAATTCCACCATTTAAAGCACCAGCATATAAAGAAATATTAGCTGCTTTAAAATCATTAGGTCTTAAAGGTGGTTATAATTTACATTTACCAGAATTTAATACAAAAACAAAAAGTAAAGTACCATTAGGTTATATGTATATATTAAAATTAGAACATATAGCTAAAGATAAACTGCATGCTCGTTCTACTGGTCCGGTAACAAGTAAAACATCACAACCTACTGCTGGTAAAAAACGTGACGGTGGACAAAGAATGGGTGAACTTGATACATATTCATTTATTAGTTATAATTGTCCAAATCTTTTGGCTGAATTTTTTGGTCCACTTAGTGATGATCATAAAACAAAAAATGAAATACTTTCAGATATAATACAAACAGGTACTGCAAAATATCGTCCACCAAAAGCATCTCCTGTTAGAGATTTACTAAACAGTTACTTTATAAGTTTAATGATATGGAGGTAAAGCAAAGCTTAGTAATTAATATATTTAATTAAAGGTTTAATAATGGAAAAGAAAAATATTGATTTGATATTTAAAATATGTGGAAATTGTTCTGAAAAATGGAAATTTAGAACTGATTTTTTAAAAGATAAAAATCTAAAAATAATAGGATATCAAGCTCATTTTAAAGATATTGAAAAAGGATTATATTTATTTGATCATAATTGTAAAACTACATTTGGTGTAAAAGTATCCAAATTTAAATCTTTATACCATAGAATTAAATATGATACAATTAAAACAGGAACTGATGAATGCACTGGAAAATGTTTGATTAAAAATAATTTAGAACCTTGTAAAGCAGAATGTAGGTTAGCTTATTTACGTGAAATTATGCAAATAATTAAAAAACATGGAGAAGAATAATGGAAAAGAAAGATGGTGGAAATATTAGTCATTGGCAACTACATCATTTAAAATATGTTGATAGTTTAAGAGAACAATTTGAGGAATTAGCGCCAGACATTGATTTTGATAATATTATGATAGTAACAGGAACAGTAGTTGATGAACCAACTGGAAGATGGAGACCTGGTCATCATTTTAGATCATCTATGATAGTAAATGTTGATAGAGATAAAAATACAATTGAAACAGAAAACACTATATATCATTTTGATCCAGAAACAGAAAATCAAGATGGAATACTAGATTTAGGAAATGGAGTATTAAAAATATTTTATTAAAAAAAATAGAACATATTATAAATGTTAATATAAAATAATTGGAGATGGTATCATGAACAAAATAGATATATATTTAGATCTAGTCCAAGAAGAAGAGTTATATGAAGGTAAAATATGGGATAAAGTTAAACAGGTTTGGAGAGATCATAAGGGTAAAATTATAGCTGGTACAGCAGCGGTTGCAGCAGCTGGAGCAATAGGAACAGGAATTTATAAAGATAATAAAGAAAAAAAACATATACAACAAGTAAGGGATAGAATACAAGTTAATGCAAAAAAAATAAAACAATATAAACAACAACAACAAAAAATTGAAAAAGAAAAATCTATTAAAAAAGAAAAATCTATTAAAAAAGCTGAAAATGATTCTTATAAACAAAAGGTTTCATCAAGAGTTAAATCAACACCAAGAAAAGAACCAGATTATTATAAACCAAAAAGTCGTAAAAATGTAAAGAGTTGGAAAGAAACTAATAAAGAGATGAAATCTAAAATGAGAAAATATAAAGTTGATCAGGTTGTTAAAAAAGCTAAAGAAATAGGAGATACTACTAAAAAATATTGGAAACCAAAAGTTAAAAGTGTATCTAAAACCACTAAAGATTATTATACTCCTAAAATTAAAAAAGCAGCTAAATATCTAAGACCAAAATTTAATCAACTTTTTAGTAAAACTGGTTCTAAATCTGGAAATTAATATATGGATAACTTATTAGTATTATCAGGATCATCATTACCATTACCAGAACAAGATGATCCTGACCAGAATCAATTGAATTATGAAGCTTCTGTTGAGTATGATGGAATGGAATTAGTAGATGCTATTGGTACATTGGGATTTAAAGAAATTTATATGTTATTTATTAATAATTTAAAATCTCAAGAAATTATTGACCAAAGAAGATTATGTTTAAATATTTTAAAAAAGGTAAAAGAAGTATATGATTATGAATTTTTACCTTATCCAGATCTAGATCATCAACTTCAAATGAATAATGTATATGATTTAATAAAGTTTTTAAATTATGACTATATAGATTTTTTTGGAGATGTTTGGAGATATTTAAAAACTGATTTAAAAAAAATAGATGTTAAACAATTCTGTGAAAAAAACTCAGAAAAGATAATAATTGAGTTAGAAGATCAACTTAATTCAAGAGATTTATCTGAGATGGTTTCTTTATTCCTTAGAACATATAATAAAGACAATCTTATAGATTGGTTTATTAAGTCAACTGAAAAAAATAAAATGTTAATTTATTTACGAATTTTAGAGGAGAAATTAAATGGCTGAAGAAATAGATTATAAAGCTACTGTTAGACGAGGAAAGGTGGAATTTACAATTAGTAGAAAAGAAATTATGGCTGTAGATGAAACACCGGATGGAATTACATTTAAATTTCAAGGTGGTATTCATGTTGTAATTGAAGATTTACATATGCCTCAAGATGTAAAACAAAGAGTAGCTATGGCTGATACTGGATTCAAAAAAGGAAATTTATTATTTAATTTAAATGATTATATAAATCCAGTTATGTTAACTACTTAATAATAAAACATAGAACTATATATATTAATATACATAATACAATACATAGAATTTGTATTAAAAAACTCACTTAAAACTCACTTAAAACTCACTTTAAAAAACAATTTTAACTCACATAAGGATAATATATAATTTGTTAATAGAATATTTTGATTTTAACAAAATAGTTATATTCTTATCCTGTGTCGGAAAGGAGAAGTAACCATGGAAATGATATTAATACATTTGAATTGTTCTGAAAGGATTTGAAAAGAATGGCAAATCAAAGCTCTTTAAAAAAAATAGTGACTAAGGTAAAAAATAAAATCATTAATTATTTACATGTAGCGGATTTAAAACAATTGATAGAAATTAGTAAATTTATAAATATTAGAATTAATGAAACAGATCTTAAAAGACTAGAATCAAAAATAAAAAAATGAATTTATTTAAATCGTAATAGGTCAAATGTCACCTATTAACATTTTTAATATCGAATATAGTTTAACATAGATAATATCATATATGTTAATAATATTCTTTGATCAAATTATAATAGTTTATTAAACATTGTCTTTAATATTCTTTTATAATTTACAACGTCAGAAAAATCTTTTACAAAAACTGCTACGGCTAGTTGATGTTTTAAGGTTATCTCATATATTTAATACTTTTTGTATTAGACTTATGAGATAACTTTAAAACATTAGCTAGTTGTAGTGGTTTTAAAATGGACACTAAAACTTTTTGTCGTTTTTTGTCGCTTAAAAAAAGGATTAAATATGAAAATAATTACCACAGAAAAATTTGTAGAAAAGTTAGATTGTGATATATATCCTATCACAATAGTTAAATTTTTATTAAATAAAAGAAAGATATTAAGTTACTTTTCAAAAGCTGCTAGAGACGATTTTAATATAAAAGGCATTAAATATAAAGTTGATTATAATGATTGTCCTATTTGTGCAGATAAGGTTGATATGCTTTGTAGACAACATACTTCAATAGAAAGAGTTTTAAATACAGATACAGTAGCATTTGACTTGGATACACAATGTTTCTTTTATAAAAATGAAATTTTTAGAATGATTGGTAATAGATTAGTAATTGTATATTGCCCTCATCCAAAGTTAATAGTAGGAAAACTTACTGATGAAAAAGTTAGAAAAGTTATTCCAATTACAATTGAGGATCCAGAATTAAAAACCTTACCAGATTATAAAAATGTAAGAAGATTTTTATCATCAGAATTGATGGATCAAAATATGAAATGCTGGTTTAATTCAGAATTTAATATGATTACAATTCCAGAAGATAGAAATTATTCAAATTTTTGTTTAATACCAAATAATTAAATTAGGAGAAAAAAATGAACGATTTTAATGAGTATGCAGATTTAGGAACAACAGGCTATAAAAGTACAGAACCAATAAAACCTGAGGATGAGTTTTTCCATTCACTATACATTGCTGGAAATTCAAGACAGAATCATATTAAGATTACTGAAGAAGCAGGTAAATTTCAAATTCGTGGTGTAGAATATAACTTAGAAAGTATTAATATGGTTATAACTCATGTCAAAAAGATTCTTGTTAAAAATGAAACTGATCCAGCTGGTAAATCTAAAGTAGCATGTTTTAGTTTTAAAAAAGAACCACAACCACCTTGGACTGGATGGAATAATAGAACATGCGGAACCAATTCAGCAGAAAGAGCTGCTAATCAATTTTGTAATCAATGTAGAGAGCAAATTATTGTAGCAGGTATTTATGTTGATGAAAACGGAAAACCTGTTCCCCATGCTGATACTGGAAAACCAATATTTCTTTTCTTAAGAGGAAAAGGAATGAAGTATAATAATGTATCCCAATACCTTGCTGATTGTTATAAAAGAGATGTAACACAACCATTGTTTGAACCATCAACTCCAGAAAGTATTGAATTTGAAAAAATAGCTGTTAATAATAAAAGAAATGTTACTAACATAATAAAAGGGACAGCTCCTTCTAATTATGGTGATAAAGATGTATTTATATTTAAGTCTGGTACTCCATTAGACAATCAATCTATTTTTAATATTCTAGGAATTGCAAAGAAATCTCTAGATAAATTTAATGAAAAATTTGATTGGTCTAGAACAGATACAACATCAGGTTATACTCCTGATCAAACTCCAGCAGTTTCGGATTCTAATGTTATTCCGGATTCTAATGTAGAACAAACTACATCACAAAATAATCAACAACAAGAAGCAGCCAAACAAACAATTGCCCCTACATTTAATTTTGAAGATATAAATTTCTAATTAAGAAGGGGTTATATTAAATGATAAAACTATGTGATTATGGTTGTGGGCAAGTCGCAAATTATTATTTTAAATATGCTAAAAAATGGTGTTGTGAAAATTTTACATCAAAATGTCCAAATATTAGAAAGAAAAATAGTTTAAATCATTTGAAAAATAATATATCTTTATCAATTAAAACTAATGATTTATGTTCATATGGTTGTGGTAAGAGAGCAAAATATCTAATTAAAGGTTCAAAAAAATTATGTTGTTCTAAGACACCACAATCATGTGAATATATAAAATATATTAATTGGTATACCCATAGAACCACATTGTTAGAATTAAATAAAAAATATCCATTTTTTAGTAAAATTGAAAATCTTAGAGAAAATAATAAAGGAGAAATAGAAGTTCAATGTAAACAATGTAGTTGTTGGTTTAAACCAGGAAGAGATCAATTAAGATCTAGAATTAATCATCTTGAACATAATGATGGAAATGGTGGATCATATTTATATTGTTCAAATATATGTAAAGAAAAATGTCCATCATATAATATTAAATATGCTAAAATTAATGATAATATAAGTATTTATCATACTATAGAATATAAAGAATGGAAAAAAGAAATATTTAAAAGACAATTAATAGAAAATGATGTTAATGAATGTGAACTATGTGGTAATAAAATTTTAAACCAATTAGTTCCACATCATGAAAAACCTATATCAACACATCCACATTTAGTTTTTGATCCAGATAATGGTATTGTTGTATGTGGAAATAATTCTATTAAAAAGTGTCATTCTAAATTACATAATGGTGAGTGTTCATCATATGAATTGAATTTAAAAAGATGTTAAGAAAGGAAATTAAAAATGTCAACAGAAGAACAGAAATACTTTGAAAGATTAAATATTCCAGTACTTTCAATTGAAGGTATTAAGAATTTAATTAAAGATGATGTTATAGATACTATTAAATGTTGGGATATGGGAAGAAATATTGAGAAACAATGTTTTCATATTATTGGTCCTGCGGGTGTTGGCAAAACTGCTATATGTGATCAATTAAGAGAAGAATTATCAGAAATTACTAAAAAAGATTTTCAAATGATAATGGTTAAATCTCCAGTATTATCAAGAGATGATTTAATGATTCCATTTCCAGTTGTTGATAATGGTCAAAAAACATTTGAAATGTTGTATTCTGATTTTGTTCCCAAAGGTGAAGGTACATATGGACTATTTGTTATTGATGAATGTTCTAGAGGAGATCATTCATTACAGCAATTATTTTGGCAAGTACAAAATGAATATAAAGTACATCTAAAAGAATTTCCAAAAGGTTGGTTTGTTATAACAACTGATAACCCAGATGATTCGGAATATCAAATGGATACAATGGAAGATGCAGCTGGACTTAGAAGACAACTTCATGTTTATACTGAAGTTAGTGTTAAGGATTTTCTTAGTTATGGAAAAGAAGCTGATTTTCATCCTTTAATAATTGAGTTTATTTCAGCTAATCCAGATTTTCTATATGATTTTGATGCTCAGAAAATCGGATCAGTATTTGCTAACCCTGCAAGTTATGAAAAACTTTCTAATCATCTTTGGAAAATTAGTAGAAACGGAAAGAGTGAATTTACAAATAATGATTTTTTAAGAATTGAATCTTTAGCTTCTGGTTTATTAAATGTAAATAAAGCAAGAATGTTTGTTGAATTTGCAATGGAAGGAAAAGATATTAACCCAAAAGATATTTTCTTTAATTTACCTAAAGTAAGAAAACAGATTAATGAAATGATCACAAAGAAAGATAACGCTGGAATTTCAAAGATAATGACTGGTTTTATTAATTATCTTACAACACAATGTCCTCCATATGAAAAAAGTGGTAAAGAATTATCATATGTTGGGGAATATCTAGCAACTGTTCCTTTAGATGCATCTGCTATATTTGTTACTTCTATTGATAGTTTTGGTAGAAATACTAAAGAGTTTAAATATATGACAAATATGCATGTTGAATTAATGAAACAACCAGAATATAAAGCGAACTTTTATGAGGCAATAGTAAAGTTAGGAAACAAAAAATAAAGAGGTGATATATTGGAAGATTCAGGAGAACGATTAAAGAATTTAATTGCTCAAATGACGATTAAATCTGGTAATGAAAATGTATCTTATAATTATTTCGGATATATATTTAGTCGTATAAGAAGAATACAAGATAATTCTCTTCCTTCTATTATGGGTATTATTCCAAGAAAAGATGGAACATTAGCTCTTTGTTTTAATTCTAATTACTTTGATGGAACATCAGATGAAGTTTTAAGAAAAGTAATAGAACATGAAGGAATGCATGTTCTCAATAAACATATTCCTAGATTACTTAGAATGATAGCTAATGAACCAAATGAAATGATGAAGTTTGTTAAATCTAGAATTTGGAATACTGCAGCTGATTGTGCTGTAAATCCTAATATTGATATGCCAAAGGAAATTATTATACAAAATAAACCTTGGGCCGGTTGCTTTCCAGATATTTATGATATGGAAGATAATAGACCAACAGAAGAATATTATTATAAACTTCTTGATGATGAAAATGAAAAAGCGAAACAAGAAGGATATGGAGAAGATGGGGAAGAAGGAGAAGGAGGGCCTGGAAAAGATTATGATATTATTGGAGATCATTCTAAATGGGGAGATATTGTAAAAGAAGTTGCTGATGTTAGTTCTCTTTCAAGAAAGATTGATGGTCATATTCAAGAAATAATTAAAGATTCAGTTAAAAATTTTAAAAATAGAAGAGGTAGTTTACCAGGACATATTAAAGATTTAATTATTGCAGCATTAGCCCCACCAAAAGTTCCTTACTATCAATTAATAAGAAAATTAATTAAAGGTTCAAGATATAGTAAATTTAAAAGATCTTTAACTAGAATTAATAGAAAAAGAACTTATGCTTTTGTAATTGATAAAGGTAATATGCCAGCTATTTCTCCTTTTCCAGGCAAGACTAGAGATTTTACATTTAAAATTGTGTTGTTAATTGATACATCAGGTAGTATGAGTCAAGATGATATTTTAGAAGCTTTATCTGCAAGCAAGAACATTATTGAAAAGGATAGACATTGTGAAGTTACTGTTCTTGAAAATGATACTTGTTTACAAAAAGAATATAAAATCAAAAGAATTAGCGACATTCAATTTAACATCGCTGGTCGAGGTGGCACAATGTTACAAGAAGGTCTTGAAAGAGCAAGACAAATTAATCCAGATGTAGTATTAGCATTTACTGATGGTTATTGTGAAAATGTAAATGATTATTCAAAAAAAGAATTACCTAAAAAAATTATATGGGTAGTTCAAAAAGGAGGAACGACAGATACTATTAATCAAACAGGTTATATTGTGAGGGTTGATAATGGCTGAATTTTATGATGAATTATTTGATGTTGGACATATTGTGGATTTTGATGTTGATATAATATATCCAGATGGAAGTAAGGATGAAATGTATTTAGATAAAATTCCTAAAAGAGGGGATATTATACGAGGATATATTGTCAATAAAATAATTCCTTATGAAAAAAATAAAGATAATGAATGTGAAGCAAGAATTGAATTAATAAGAAAAGAGGATTTTAAAAAATGAAATTTATTAATTATTATTTTAGAGAAGATAAACACCCAGTAACTTCAGTAACAGTTTTTAAACATGAAGATAAAATTGCAAGAGGAATTGCTATTTGTAATAAAAATGATCAATTTATAAAAAAAGTTGGTAGAGAATTATCTAAAGATAGAGCAATAAAAGCTTTTAAAAAAGAAAAAAGTTTTGGTAAAATTAGTCAAACAACATTGCTTGTAGATAAAAAACATAAATTTAAATGTGAATATAAACCAGAACTTACTGAATATGAAATTGAGTTGTTGAAAGATCCTAAAACTGTTTAAATATTAATCCATGTGGGGTATAATAGAGTATACCCCACATTAATCTAAAGAGGTCTATATGGCAAAATCATATACTGCTGAAGATATAAGAAAATTAGAACCAATGGAGCAAATACAAATTTCTCCAGGTATGTGGATTGGTCCAACTGATGATCCACATCATTTAGTAGAGGAAGCATTTGATAATGCACTTGATGAAGCGCAAGGTGGACATGTTAGTATTATTGCAGTTAAAATTGATACTAAAAAACATATATGTTCCATAATTGATAATGGTAGAGGAATTCCTATATCTAAAAATGTACCAATTGTTATTTCAACTGAGTTGTTTTCTGGCGCTAAATTTCAAGATAATAAATCAGCATATGAAATTGCTAGTGGACTTCACGGTGTTGGTTTAGTATGTGCCAATGCTTTAAGTGATTTTTACTCTGTTGAAATTTATAGAAATGACAAACATGCATTATTTAGTTTTCAAAAAGGAAAATTAAAAAAGAAATCAATTAAACCATTTAAAGGTGATAAACCTTTTTCAACCAAAATAGAATTTAAACCATCAAAGAAAATATTTGATAATTTAGTTCCAGATTTAAATAGAATTAAAAAGAGATTACAAATAGCATCTGCTGAAATGACTAATGTGACATTTGCTCTAATTGTTGATGATACTAAAGAAATATTTAAAATGACAGTTAGTGATTATTTTGAACAAAGATGTTTACAAGGAAATAATATTTTAGCTAAACCAGTTTTATTTAAATCAACTATTAAACCAGAATCATTTAATATAATATTAACATATGCTAAGAGTGGCACAATAACTCCAAAGATATTATCATCAGTTAATTTATTACCAGTTGATAATGGTGGAACTCATGTTAATTATCTTTATGAGATAATTAAAGGTTATTTTGTAGCTAAAGGTAAAAAACTAGGTTATAAATTTGAACCTCAAGATTGTTTAGTAGGTTTAAAAGCATATATAATGTTAAGTTTAAAAGAACCAAAATTTGCTGGACAAACCAAAGATAGATTAACTAACAATAAAGCATCCCTTGAAAAATTTGCAACTCAAATTAAATCTCAATTAGAATCTCATTTCAATGAAAATAAAAATCCAGATAAAAATGGTGAAGGTGATTTAGATAGAATATTATCTCATTTTCAAATTTATAGAGCTAAATTAGATTCTAAAAAATTTAAAACTGCTTCGTCTGGTAAAAGAGTTTCAACTAAATTTACTAAGCTTAGAGATTGTTCTAGTAAATTTGGTGAGTTATTTGTTGCTGAGGGAGAATCTGCAGCTGGTGGTCTTGTAGATTGTAGAGATCCAAGAAAGCATGCAATCCTTCCATTAAAAGGTAAAATTCCAAGTGCTGCAACAGCTAAAGATATTTTAAAGAATAAAGAAATTGGTGAGCTTATAGGGTCATTTGGAACTGGAGTTGGTCCTGATTTTGATATTACATCTTTGAAATATAGTAAAATTATATGTGCAACTGATGCCGATGATGATGGACTTCATATCTTCTCATTATTAACTTTAGCTTTAGCAATTTTAGTACCTGATATTATTAAAAACGGTCATTACTTTTATGCTGAAACTCCTTTATATGCAATTAATGAAAAGAATAATTTTATTCCATTATGGACAACTGCAGAAGTAACCAAAGCAAGAGATGAAAATAAACCTTTATTACGTGTAAAGGGATTAGGTGAGATGAATCCAGATCAATTAAAAGTAGTATTAATTAATGAAAAAACAAGAAGATTAATACCAGTTACTTATACAAGTGATATGGATAAGATGGTTAAATTATTTTCTGATTCAAATGAAAAGAGAAAGTTATTGGAGGGAACATGGATGATATGAATATACCATTACAAGATTGGATTAATGAAAATATACCAGATGAAAAAATGATTTGGAAAAATTCTTGGTTGGATCAAGTATGTTTTGTTAGAGATGAAATTCCAAAGTTTTTATGTGGATCATCATTTGAAGATTATCAAACAGTCAGAGAAAATATAACTGTTATTAGTACACATATGTCAAAGAGTATAGATTTGCCAGTATATTGTATTAAAGCAAATGGTGATAAATTTATAATGAGAAATAATTTTTATGATTGGAAAGTTTCAGTTGAAACTCATAATATTCATTATATTAATTTTCAAAATCTTAAAATTTGTGATACAAGCAAACAAATTCATAAAGTATATTGTGAAGGATTTAAAGCTGATTGGATATATAAATCATATGATGAAGATAAATTTAAGTATACTATAGAGATTGATAATAATTTTAGTTTAAGATTATTCTTCTGGTTGATACAAATGAAAGATAAATTATGGGAGAAATAAATGGATAGGTTAGTTCCACAAGCTTATAGAAAATATGGTTTGTATGTTAATAATTTTAGATCCTTTCCATTAAAAGATGATGGATTAAAACCAGTAGAAAGAAGAATATTATTAACTACTTATCTAGTGGCAAGAGATAAATATGTAAAATCTGCTCGTGTTACTGGAACATGTATGGCTAGGTTCCATCCTCACTCAGATGCATATGGTACATTATTTCAAATGGTTAAACATGATTTTATTGAAGGTCAGGGTAATTGGGGAAATAATCTTGGTGTAGAACCAACACCACCAGCAGCTTCAAGGTATACAGAATGTAAAATATCTAAAGAAACAATTGATATGGCATTTAATTTAATTAAACATGTACCATGGAGTGAAAGCGAGTTAGATGATGAACCAGAATATATTCCAACTAGATTTCCATTTTGTTTAATGGGAAATGATTATACTCAAGGAATTGGTTTTGGGTTTAGAACATACATTCCTTGTTATTCAAAAGCAGATTTAAAAGATAGATTATTCTGGTTATTGTCTGGTAAGAAAGGTGTTGAACCAATAATTGCTCCAAAATCAAATTGTAAAATAACATCTAAAAAAGAAGATCTTCAAGAACTATTAACAACAGGTAAAGGTAAAATAAGTGTTAATGGAATTGTTAGTGTTAGTGGAGCCCAATGTAAAATTATTATAAAATCATGGCCTCCAGGTAGAAGATTTGAATCTATTTTAAATAAAGCTCCAATTAAAAAACAATTAGAAAATCTTGATGTTGGATTTATAGATTCTTCTAGTGGTAAGAATGGTACTGCAATTATATTTAGCGTTTCAAAACAGAGAAATAGAACTAAAATATTTAATCTTTTAGTTAAAAATATAAAAGCTGCTTTAATGGGTTCTATATCATTTGAAACAATTACAGTTGATAGACAAAAACAAGTTCAAGTTACATCAATTGATGATATGTTAATTAATACTTATAATATGTATACTCAAGCAAATAAAAGAATGTTAGTATCAAATATTACTAAAACTAATGATGCTGTTATTGAAATGGATTGTCTTGATAAAATTAAGGCTCCTTTAGTTAAAGTTATGTCTGAGAAAGGATCAACATTAACTAAAGAACAATTACCTACAACTATTACTAAAATTGCTAAAGAGAGTAAGTTAACAGATGAAATAGTAAAAGAATTATTAAGTAAATATCGTATTCAAAGATTATTAACATTCAAAACTGATACTCAGGAATTAAATGATAAAATGGTTGATCTTCAAACTAAATTGTCTGGTTTAGATAAATTTGTTTTAGATCAATATAGGTGAAGATATGGGAAATAATATTAGAGATATTTATTTAGAATGGAGAAGAAAAAAAGCTAGGTTAAATATAATTATAATATTTATAATTCTAATTATGGTTTATTTTTGTGTTGGTTCTTTTCTTGTTAATAAATCAAAAGATGAAACTGCAGATTTAAAACAAAAATTTTCTATTGCAGTTAAAACATATAATGAAAAAAACATTCCATTAAAAACAGATATCATAAATAAATGTATCAGTGGAAAAAAAGCAATAATTGTTAATGGAATAATTTATTATGCAGGAGATATTAATACATGGGGTGATATAAAAGGAGTTAATTGTGAATAAAAAAGGATTTAGTATAATAGAATTATTAATAATAATTTTTATAATTGGGATCTTTGCAACCGTATTTGTTCCAGCTATATTTCAATTTATGGATGATGAAAAAATAGCTCAAAAAACTGGAAATATTATAAAAGAGTTTAAACAAGAAGTTGAACCAGAAGTAAGAATTAAAACAATTACAGTTGATAGATCTGGTGTTAAATGTATTAATGGTAAAAAAGCAATTGAAATAGATAATAAAATTTATTATATTGGTAATATTGATACATGGGGTGATATTAAAAGTATAGATTGTAAATAAAATATAAAGAGGGAGTAAAAATATGTATAGAGTTGAAAGAAGATTTACATTTCCAATGGGACATAGATTGTCTAAACATTTGGGTGCATGTGCTAATATTCATGGACATAATGTTACATTATTGGTTGGGGTAAGATCATTAGTATTAAATAAAAATGATATGGTTATTGATTTTCATGATCTAAAAGATATTGTTAATAATATTGTTAAAGAGTGGGATCATAGTTTAATACTAAATGAAAATGATAAAGAATTAACTTTGGATAATAAATTATTTAAGAAAGTATTCTTTTATGATTTTGATCCAACTGCTGAAAAATTATCGGATTATCTATTTCATGAAATAGATAAAAAACTACCAATTGGAGTTAGAATAGATTATATTAAATTTTATGAAAATGAAAACTCAATGGCGACATTTTCACTGGAGTAAATAACTTATGATAGAACTTAGTAGGAGATCAGGAATATTAATTCCAAAAGAATATGAAAATGAAAGTTGGTATCATATGGTGCGTGCTAAGTTGTTTAGAAGACAACAAAATTATAATTCACCTGACTTTACTACAACTAAATATTTTTCTGAATCCGAAAAGTTTTTATTAATTCCTAGATTCTTCCCTATACATGAATATGTTGATTGTAAAATTATAGACAATAGACATGTTGGGGAAGATATTGAAATTGAGCATAATATAATTGCTAGAAATGAATCTCAAGAATTATCAATGGATTTTATGATTGATAATTTAAATGGAATGATAAAATTAAATCCAGGAATGGGAAAAACAGTTATTAGTATTTATATGATAGCTGAAAGAAAAAAGAAAACTATGGTGTTAGTTCATAGAGATTCATTAGATAAACAATGGAGAAATAGATTATTTGAACATAGTGAAATTGATCCTGATAAGGTTTGTATTTTAAATTCTTCTAAATTTGAAAAACAATTATCTGAGAGTTCTATTATAATAGCTACATGTCAAACAATTTTATCTTTATTAAAAAGAAAAAGAATGGAATATTTAATAGCTTTAAATAAAGCAAATATTGGAGTTTTTATAGCTGATGAAATACATACTACATTAGGAGCTCCAACATTTTCAAATTGTTCTCTTCACACCCCATCTTTAGTTACATTTGGTTTAAGTGCAACACCATATAGAAATGATGGAAATAGTGATATACTACAATATCATGTTGGAGAAGAATTTGGATTAGATAGTGATGATGATACAATGCCAGCAGAAGTAACATTTGTATTGCTGGATTTTGATATAGATACACCAAGAAGACATAAATATTTGAATTGGGAGGGTAATTTTCAACGATCTCGTTATTTAAACATAATGAAAAATTCAAAAGTATTCATGGATTTAGTTAAAGCATTATTAATGAAATTAGCTAAAGAGAATAGACATCTATTATTTATTTCAGAGCGAGTTGATAAGATGATAGTTCCTCTATATGATTGGTTGCCGTTCGAAAATAAATCTAAATTTATTGCAGGATCTTCATTAGATGAACTTGAAAAACAAATTTCATTTTCAACACCTGGAAAAGTAAGAGATGGAATAGATGTTCCATGGAAGGACTCGTTGTTAATTACCTCCCCAGTAAAAAATATAGAACAATTATGTGGTAGAATAACCAGAACATATCCTGGTCATGATAAGAAAACACCTATAGTTTTAGATATGGTTGATATAGGTTCTAATAATATTAAAAATTCATTCTGGAGTAGAGTGGATTATTATAAAAGTAAAAAATGGAAAATAAATTATCTGTTTGTTAATCAATTTACATATGAAAAATTTAAATTAAAAGAATCAGATGCATTTACTATTGTAAAAGGGGAATGAGATGAACGATAAAGCAAAACAAGTAGGTGAAATAGCAGGTCAAGTTATTGTAAACAAAAGAAGTTTTTCATTCTTTAGTTTATTAACATTAATTTTAGTTACTTTAAAAATAATGGGATATACAAATATAGGATGGGGATGGATAATAGCATGTTTCTTTGGACCGATTATATTAATAGGAATCTTTCTTATAATTGTATGTGGTGGAATTCTATTATTCTTTGCAGGATTGACATTAGTTATTTGGATATTAGAAGAATATGAAAAACGTAAATCAAGATGATAGGTTTAAATCCATATTCTATAGGACCGGTACCAACATTTGATCCATGTGAAAAATGTCTTATTAAAGTTTGTTGTTCTGAAACATGTGATGGTAAATTTAGATGGAATATGGCTAATGTAAAACCATCTGCTATTACAATTAGAATAGGAAGAAAAAGGAGAAAAAAGAAATGTTGATATTAGGATTTTTAATATATATTATATTAGGATTAATTATAGGCACCTTAATAATTTCAGTACAAAATCCTAGATTATATAAACAATTAAAAAATGAAGATACCTTATATTATAGTAATTTTGAATATGATAATATAGAATTGATTGCATATATATTTATATATTACATATTATGGCCAATACCCTTTATATTATATTCTTGGTTTAAATTTTGGAAATATGCATATAAAATATTTCAAAAATTAATTCTATGGTTGTCTGGTTTAGGAAAAACAATAACCCAGTATTTTATGGGTCGATTCAAAGATGATATATTAAATATTTTAAAGGATAAAAAATGAAAACAATAATTATAGCAGATATTCATTTAAGTTTATATTCTCAAGATACAGTTATTAGCGGAATATCTAGAAGATTACATTATTTAATTCAAACATTGATTCAAATAGCTGAATATGCTAAAGATAATAATATTAAATATATTACAATTGCAGGAGATACATTACATAATAAAAGTATTATTCATTCTTTAGCTATGGCAATGTTATTAGATTTCTTAAGAAATTATCATGAGTTAGTATTTATTATTATAGATGGTAATCATGATATGTCTTCAAAAGCTGGAGATGGTGTTTCAGGATTAAAAGCTCTTGATAATGAACCAAATGTAATTATGGTTCATAAAGCAATGCAAAAAGAAAATATTTCGTTTGTTCCATGGAATCCAAAAACAATGAAAAAGGATATTAAAAATGCTAAAGGTGATTATTTAGTATCTCATTTTGGATTAAATGAAGCAATGTTAAATTCTGGAATCTCAATTATATCTGATATAGGATTAAATGATTTAAAACATTTTAAACATTGTTTTGTTGGACATTATCATTTACCTCAAGAAACAGGCAACGTAACAATTCCTGGATCTATAATTCAATTAGATTGGGGTGAGAAAGGTGAAGAAAAAAGATTTATAGTTTTTGATAGTGATACAGGACAAAAAGATTCAATTTTAATAACTGGTTATCAAAAACATATTGAATTAGAATTAAATAATGATAATGTAGAAGAAGTAATTAAACAAGCTAAACTTTTAAAAGAAGACGGAAATTTTGTTAAACTATTAAAAGTTGATAATGTTGATACTTCTAAATTTGGTAAAGGATTTCATATAGTTGATAAAACAGTTCGAGATATTACCAACAGAGGAATCTCTACTAATATGTCAACTGAAGATAAATTAAAAGCATATTTAAAAATTAAAGAAATTCCAGAAGAAGATTATGAAAATTATATACAACAAGCTAAATTAATAATTGATAAAATTATATAGGAGAATAATATGAGTGATGTAAGCTTAGGTGGAAGTAAAAAAACTGTGCCAATGAATCCAGAACAACAAAAACAAAAAATGATATATTTAAATATTCCAACTGCTATTTTAATGATTTTAGAACTTGGTGATTCAAAGAATATTAAAAAATATGCTGATCCTATAATTGCTAACATTAAAGAATCATTTACAAATAAAGAATTAAGAAAAGTTTTATGTTTAATGTTTGGTGTTAAAACAGCTAAAAAATTCAAAAAGTTTAAATCAAAGGAATTTGAAATAGTAACTAACTTGTTTGGTAATATTTGGGGACTAAAAAATGAATGATAATGAAATCAAGAGAATGAATTATTCTCATTGTTGTTATGAATGTGGAAGATCATTTAGTGGATTTTTAAAACAACATACTTGTTGGGAATGTATTAAATATTGGTTAATAAGGAAATGTTACTTATGAAAAAAATTGAATTTATAGAACAAGGTTTAGAAAACTTTTGTAGTCATATAGAACCAGTAGTAATTAATTTTGGTAATGGTTCAATTACAATGATTACTGGACCTAATGGAATTGGAAAAACTAGTATATTTCAATCAATCCCATTTACACTATATGGTCAATGTGAAAAAGGTCGTGGAGATGATGTTTTAAATAATAAAACTGGAAAAAATTGTCATACATGGACTATATTTAAAATTAATGATGTTAAATATAGAGTTGATAGATATGTAAAATATACAAGATTAGGTAACTCAGTAACTATTACAAAAGGTGATTCTAATAAACCATATTTAAAAGGACATAAAGAGGTTGTTCCTGAAATTGAAAAATTATTAATGCCATATAAACTTTTTATGAATACGTTATTATTTTCTCAAAAGGTTAAGTCTTTCTTTACAGATCTTGGTGATGCTGATCAGAAAGAGATTTTTAGAAAGATTATGACATTAGATGATTTTGTTTTGTATATGAAACAATGTGGAATTGAATTAAAAAATATTGAATCAACAATTCTTGAATTAAATCAAAAGATTGCTGTGAATGAAGGATTGTTAGATTCAGAAACAAATCAACTTGAATTATTAAACGAAAAAAGAATATTATTTAAATCTAATAAACTAACTAAAATTACTGATTTAAATCATAGATCTAAAGGAATTGATCTTAATATATTAGATCATTTAAAAAACCAAAAGAATTTACCAGAAGATACTTTAATTAAAAGTCAAGAGCTTACAAATAAAGGCAGTGTTCTTGAACATAAATTAAGTAACTTAGATAGTGAAGAATATTCAAAAGTTAATAATTTAAATTCACAAAAATCATTAAAAATATCTGAATTACAAAATAAAGGACTTGAACTATCTAATTTAAAATCTAAAGAATTAAATGTTGATATTGAGATTGAGAAAAAGAATCTTGATGAAAAAGGAACATTAATTCAAACTAAAATTCTTAAAGTAGGAAAGGAAACTGAAGAATTAAATGTTAAGAAAGCTCAATTAAGTTCTGCTATAACATTTATTGAGAATGAAAATGAAAAATTAAGATTAGATTCTGAATTAACCTTTTGTCCAACATGCAAAAGAGATATGAATAAAGATTGTATAAAACATATTAACTCTATGATAGAAATTAATAATGATGAAATTTTAAAAAGGCAACATGAAATAAAAGAATTAGATGTTGTTATATTAAAAAATATTTCTATTAATAAAGAGTTTTTAGAAGAAAATATTAATAATTTAAATTTATACAATGAAAAAGTTAAAAAATTACAAGATGAAAATAATATTCTAATCCAAGATTTTGAAAAAAGAAAAGATATTGCAGTTGGTAAAGTAAATAAAATGTTTGATGAAGCAGTTATAGAAATCAAAAGAATTAATATTGAAGAAAAGAAAAAGCTTAAATTAGAAGTTTCTGATATAATAACTGAGTTAAATGAATTAAAAAAGATTCAAGAAGAAATAGATTTATATAATAATAAATTAATAGAATTTCAAAAACAAAAAGATATGATCGCAGAAGCTTTAAAATTAGAAAATGAACAAGAATTTGATGATTCTTTAATTAAAAAATGTGAATCTAAACTACAAGAGTATATTAATATAATTAATGAAACTCTTAAAGAAAGAAATGTTTATGATGAACAAATTACAATGATTAAATTTTGGAAAACTGGTTTTTCAGCATCAGGTATACAGAGTATGTTAATTGATGAAGCAATTCCATTTATGAATGAAAGAATTTCTTATTACATGGAAAAATTATGTAATGGGAGATATAAAGTAACATTTGATACATTAAAAGCTACTAAAGATAATAAAGAGTTTAGAGATAAAATATCTGTAAATGTATTTGATACACAAACACATTCAGATAAAAGAGTTAAATTCTCTGGTGGACAAACAAGGTTAGTTGATATTGGAACTATATTAACCTTAGCTGATCTAATGGCAAATGTTCAAGATACAAGTGTTAATATAATATTATTTGATGAAATCTTTGATTCATTGGATAGTGAGAATATTAAACATGCTTCAAATTTATTAAGAATAGCTGCAAGAGATAAATGGGTTGGAATAATATCTCATACAAAAATTGATGATATTGAAGCAGATGATTTATTAGAATTTAGATAGAAAGGAGAATATTAATGAATTGGAATTTAGGAGACATGATTGATAAAATTCAAGAATATAATAATGTTTTAAATATGTTTGAATTTAAAAATAAAGGAACGGGTAATAAATCATGGTCAACTAAACATGAAAATAAAAAAGGTCAAGTTGTTGAAATAAGAAATAGTGAATGGACTTCATATGAAAATGGAAAAGAAATTGTTGGAAATAATCCAAATGAATTAAAAATACATTTATTAAAACAATTATCAAAAAATGAATTGATAGATTTAATAATGTAATAAGGATAAAAAATGAAAAGAAAATCTGATTTTATAACGAATAGTTCTTCAACAAGCTATATTATTATAGAAACATGGAAATTAGTATCTGGTGATATTAAAATCTATAAAGATAAAACTAGAATTGAATCCAGAGATATTACTAAACAATTTATAGATTTTATAATTGGAATGACTGATTCAAAATATAAATTTATGATTGATTTTTCAGTATCAGTGAATGAAGATAATTTACAATTAGGATTTAGTGATGATAGTGAAGACTCAGATTATTGTGATATTCAACTTGGATCAGGAAAAGGTAATGAAAATGTATATATATATTCTCCAGATTTTACTTTGAATGTTTATGATGATAAAAGTTTGGAATGTGGTTTTCATTATACGTCAAATGAATCTGCTGATCAACTAAATAAAGCTATTGATTTAATGGTAACTGAATTTATTAAAATATTAGGAATAACTAACAAAGTTGATATTGAAATTGAGAGAAGAGTTTATGAATGTATTGGTGATGGATGGGATGGTGGAGATCCAATGGGTTATTATGGGGATTCCAAAATTTGTAAAAAAGAAATAGAATGCAAAAGAATATTAACTGTGAATAAAGGAGAATAAAATTGAAAGATCAGATAAACATCGTCAGCTGGCTTCTCACCCGCAGTTGTAATTTGAAATGTTCATATTGTGCAATAGTAAAAGACTATGAAGGAAAACCTATAAGTTATCCTCATATGTCTCATTACCATAAACAAGAGATGACAACTGAGTATGTTATTAAAACTTTAGAAAGAATTAAAAAACATAACCCAGATGCTTTTAACCTCTTTTATGGCGGTGAGCCTTTTATGCGCAAAGACTTAGCGGAAATTATAAATTATTGCAATGATATGGATATTCATTATACAATAATTACAAATAATTCAGATGCAGTCCAACCAATGATTGAACAATTAATAGAAAAAGTTGATTATATTCAAGGGTTAACATCATCTGTTGATCCTTTAATATTAGATGATGATTCATTAACTGATGATGATAGATATAAAAAATGTGTTGCTGGTATTGAAAGACTCCAGAAGTATAAGGGTAAAATCAATGATTTAGTAGCGGAAATTACAGTTGATAATACTAATATAGACCATCTTTATAACCTTGTTAAAATGCTAACAGACATGGGTATAAATAGTGATATTACCACAGTTGATATTAAGAAAAATCCATTTTATGATTTCTCTAATGTTGATGATACAGATCTTTTAGTTCAAAAGAATCAAAAGGTTAAAGATATATTTCAAAAAATTATTGATGATAAATTAGATGTTCATATGGCTGATACATTATTAATGAAGGTTTGGGATATATTACCTGCTAATCTTGATTGTGGTTTAGAAAAGAATGTTCATAATATGACAATTGATGCTGATGGTAGCGCAAGATTATGTCTTAGACTTCGTGGTATAATGACTCCGAATATAAAAGCATATGATTGTTTTATGAGTAACACATTTGAATTGCATCCAACATATAAAGAAATGATAAGAATTGATAAAAAGAATTATTGTCAAGGCTGCTGTTGGACATGTATGATTATGTCAGAAATGATTTCAAAAAGTGCAGAAAAAATTGAAAATTTAATCCATAAGGAGAAGAGAGACAATGACTGAACCAAATGTACTACAAAATGCAATAGAATTTTATCAAAAGATAAAAGCTGAAGAACAGGTTACTATTAAGTTTAGAAAAATTGATGGAACTGAAAGAATTATGAAATGTACTTTAGATTTCTCTAAAATTCCAGAAGGTAAAAGACCTAAAGATGTTGATATGGGAAAAATATTTTCTTTAGTCCAGAAACATGGTATGGTTCATGTTTTTGATTTAGAAAAGAAAGATTGGAGAACTGTTCCTTTTCAAAGAAGTGAGTGGGTTGAAACACCTCAACGTGTAAGATTTAGTATTAAAAGATGAATAAATTTATTAAATTAGATCCAACTAAATCCTTTAAAATTCCGAAAGGGTTTAGGTTGGGTAAGGTTATTGTTAATGGTGAATGTAGAGAAAGATCTATAGAAGTTTTAGAAAGTACTAATACAAATGATGATAACATTATTATTAGAAAACTTCAAATAAGAATGTTACAAAGGAATATAGAATGGTTGAGAAAAAGGATTCTTAATTAAATAAAGATATTAAGAATGAATTAAACAATATAGAAATTAAAAAAAGGAAATAAAATGAGTATTATAGATGAATTACTCGAGACATGGAAAAAAAGTGAATCAGATGAACAATTAAGAATTCTTTGTGATCAAATTATCAAGGAAGAGATTGTGGATATAGATAAATATGAAGGTCCATCTGGAGCAAATATTTTCTTATCATTAATTGTTAACTCAGAAATAAATTATAAATATGAAAATTATATTTGTTTAGAAAGAGAAGCACAAAATAAATATATTATATCTCATTGGAATTGTTTATCTAATAGTACAACAACAACCCCTAAACGTGTTAAAGCTTGGGATGTTAAAAATGATCAACCTAAGAAAATATTAAAGGAATTTGTTGATAGGATGCAATTCATAAAAGGAGAATAAAAATCGTGTATATGAATAATGAAATTATTATCGGCGAAACATACTCAAGTATTCTTCATACAAATACTAATATTGATACTCTAAGACATAATGAAGATTATAATGAGAATAAAGAAGTAATACATAAACCAATATCTAGAAAAAGAACTATTAGAACAGATGATTTATTTAATTCATTAACAAATGAATTTACAAGTCAAAATGAAATTTTACCATCAGGGTGTAAATATTATCAGCCTTTAGGAAATGGTTATAAAGTATTAGTTGTTGAAGAACCACCAAGAATAAGAACTATTAAAGCTGATATTGGAATGGAATCAACAATAGAAAAATTAAGAATAACTGGTAAATTAAAAGAATATGGTTATGAAAATTATCTTGAAGAAAATAAAGGTAAATATCCAGCATTTCAATTATCATTTCCATATGTTGTTTTTATAATTCTTTTGAATGGAGATAACCAGCTCATTAATATTAAACCATTTTTTAGATTACAACCAATTACAGGATTAGCTGATTATTTATTTAAAGCACCATTATATAATATACCAAGATCACAATCAATATGTTTAGGTGGGGTTGAAAGTTTTGAAAATATATTTGAAAGTATAAATAATATTATTGAAGTGTTTTGGTTAAATAGATATAATAATGATTATACAAATAATATTGAAGAATATGATAGGAATGATGCATATGAAATTAAAGATTATTTGACCTGGATGTATTTTAGTAAAGTTAATCCTATGTTTATTTATAATGTTAATTGGATTAAATATAAAAATAATATAGGACAAGTTATTGATCAAATTAAACATGACTATCCAGAATATTTTCATAATAAAAACTCTTCTTCATATGATATATTTCATAATGCATTATTTGATTCTACTTCTGTTGAATTAAATCCTGAACGTTCATC
The DNA here is from genome assembly GCA_034780735.1 of Hyalogyrina grasslei. Lineage (NCBI taxonomy): Eukaryota > Metazoa > Mollusca > Gastropoda > Hyalogyrinidae > Hyalogyrina > Hyalogyrina grasslei. Next base: position 75,495 of record JAUZSW011120978.1, read on the forward strand.
TAAAAACACTAGTTATAATATAATTTTTAACGGTGATAATATTTCAGTTGGTGATGAAATTTTATTTGAAGATAAAACATATTATCTTTATTCAATCGTTACTAAAGATGATGGATATACTTACGATAGTATTGAATTAGAAGATTCAGATGGAGTTTTAATTAAAGTTCCATTTGATGATTTTGAGGATGGATATAAAAGTATTTATAAACCAAAATTCTTAGAAGAAGCTAATATTAATGGAACTACTATTAAACCAGGAACTATTATTAATTGTAAATTTGGAAATTACAATATGTACAAAAAGATTAAATCAATAAGAAAAGCTTTAGATGGAAAAATTGAAGCTGCTGTTGGAAATGATCATTATCTAATTGAGAATATAGATTTTGAAATAGTTGATGTATCTAAAATTCTTATTAATGGAAAATCTTTATCTGATAAATCTACATATAATTTAATCACAAACAATAGAGGAGGATATAATCCATCATCTAAGTTAATAGAAGCGAAATTTACTGGAATTCAATTTAAAAATACATCTGGAACATTTGTATTAGAATTTAAAACTGAGGATGGACAAAATATAAATATTAATTTTAATGATTATGAAAAAGGTATTAGTAATTATAATTTTATTGAATCTAATAAAATAGAAGATTATGATGTTATATGTTATTTTGATAAAATATTATATAATTTTACAGAATCTAGATTTAAAATAATTAAAAATAAAGGTATTTGTTATGAAAGTAGAAGTAACTTAAGACAGTATATTCCAACAACTAACCATGTGGATGATATTTATAAAAAAATATTAATAGAAAATAAATCAAGATTATTTATTCCTAGAATTTCAAATGATATTGATTTTAAAGTTGGTGATCCAATTACATATATAAATTGGGAAACTCCAGAAGATATGTTAATAATTTCTTCTATTGATAAATTTGAATTAGATAAAGAAAATAACATTTTATATATTTGTAGTACATCAATAAATAAAAAAAATAGTTATAGAATTCCTTATGTTGATTTAAATAAATATAGAGTTAATATTGGTGTCGTTAGAAAAGTTGAATCACAATTTGGGGAATGGAAATCTGGTGATAAAATAAAAGCTAACACTACAGGAATTATTAATTTTCCAAAAAAAGATACTAATACCATTATAGCTTTTATTAATGATGGTGAAACAAAATATCCATTAGCATTATGCTCAAATTTATGTACATTATGGATGAATGAAGAAACTATTAATAAATTTGATTTAATATCATTAAAATCTGATAAATGGCCGAAGTTTGATAATGCTCCTATTAATATTGAAAAGATCAATTGGCAACATGGGGATCAATTTACAAACAAAAGTTCAACATTATTTCCATTAATTAAATTTTTAGCAAGAAGACGTTCAACTAGATTTTCATTTGAATATCATTACATTGAAAATTTAGGGGGTATAGAATGGGGAACAAATATTACAAAAAATGATCTTAATCAATATTATGTAAGGCAAGGTATTTTAATGCCTAGAATTTCAGTTACAAAAATTACATCTGCAAAAAATAAGACAGGATACCCAAATATGTTGGGAGGTTATATTTTAGATAAGGATTCTAATATATTTTTTAGAAGTGAACAATTTAAGGAGGATTTTTAAATGTTTCCAGTATGGATAAATGATGGAACAACTGAAATGCCCACAGATCCTATATTCTATGTAGTTGCAAAAGATGGAATATATTTGAAGAAAACTATGGGTGATTTTGATACAATGAATAAGGTTGATGCAATCTCAATCTTAGGTGAATGTGCTAGTTATGCTACTTTAGATGTAGCTAAAATTTCAATGAGACAATTTGCTCAGATATTATCTTTATTTAGAGAAGTATATAAAAAGTTTCACTCTGAAGCAAATATTATTTTACATTATAATAAAAAAAGAAAAAGGTATAGAATTGATGTACCCAAACAAGGTGTTACAGGAGCAAGTGTTGAATATGTTAATGGAGAAAATACTTATAAAGATTATATAAGAATTGGAACTATTCATAGTCATGCTAATATGTCAGCATTTCATTCTGGAACTGATCAACATGATGAAGAAAATTGGGATGGTCTTCATATTACTCTTGGTAAGATGAGTGAAGATTATTTTGATATATCTTGTTCTATTATGTCAGGTGGACAAAGATTTATGGTACAACCCACAGATTATATTGAAGGTGTTGAATTAATTGAATATGAGGAAGACGTTAGATATATAAGATACAAATGGGTTGCTGGTAAACAAGTTATAATGAAACCTGATAAAAAATTAGGTTACATAACTAATGCTCCAGAAAAAGATTTTAAATTTCCAAAGAAATGGTTAGAAAAAATTGATAGACCTTTATACAAGTCACCAGTTCATAATTATTCAAAATACGATTCTATTTCAGAATTTTATCAACATAATTCAATTTATAATCAAACTCCTCAACAGAAACATATGTTTGATTCTTTTGATGTTGATGAAAATGAGTGGAATCCATGTGGACAATGTCCATATAGACATCATAAATCAGATTTAATGATGAAAGATTTGATAGATAAAGCAGATGATGAAATAGCAAAAAAATTAGGTCTTAATGAAATGGATGATCCAATAGATCCATTTTATGTAAATGATAATCCTACTAATATAGGAGATGTAGAAAAAACTTTTAGTGGTAATGTGGATGAAGAAGATTATAATAAAGGACTTTTTGGATCTAAAGGAAAATAAATGGAAATTATTATTATTGGATTAGGTGGAGTTGGATCTATTTTATGTGATAATCTCTCCAGATATTTAAACTACTCAGATATTAATGCATCTGTTAGTTTAGTTGATGGAGATTATTATGAAGCAAGAAATAGTGAAAGACAAACATTTATTAGATTAGGAGATAAAGCTTCTGTTAAATGTACTGAATTAACTCATAAATTTCAAGAAGTGAGTTTTAAGGATTTTAATGAATTTATTAATGAGGATAATGTTACTTCATTAATAGTTGAAGATTCAATTGTTTTTCTATGTGTTGACAATCATATTTCCAGAAAAATTATTTCTGATCATTGTCAAACACTTAATAATATAACTATCATCAGTGGGGGTAATGAGTATACTGATGGTAATGTACAACTTTATAAGAGAGAAGGAGGAAAGAATGTTACAGCATCATTGACGGAGTATCATCCTGAGATTGAATTTCCAGAAGATCAATCTCCAGAAGATATGAGTTGTGAAGAGTTATCACATTCAGAACCACAGCTATTGTTCACAAATTTAAGTGTTGCAACAATAATGTGTTGGATGTTTTATGCAATTCATAAAAAGAAAGATGTAACTAAACACGGTGAAGTATATTTCGATATTACTTCAATGGCAACATTAGCGAAAATTAGAAATTCAAAAAACTAAATTAAATTATTAGGAGAAATTAAAATGAATGAAACTTATGAAACTTTAAATGATAAAACTGTTGCAGAACTTCGTCAGATTATTAAATCAAGAAAAATTGTTGGATTTTCTAGAAAAACTAAAGATTTGACTATTAAAGCAATTCTTGCAAATTCTGATATGGGTACAACAACACCTTCTATTTCTAAACCTTCTAAACCAGGGTTGACACATACACAGAAACTTGCTGAAACTGCTGCTGCTAAACCACCAACACCTGTTACAGCAGCTCAGTTTAAAATGTCCAGTGTTCTCACTAAACCTTCTGCAAAAGTTGGTGATAAAACTACAACTACTATTCAGGTATCTTGTGGTGCTAACTCTGCTGATTTTCCTGTTGAAGGTAAAACAGTTGGCGCAGTACAGGAATTTCTTAAAGAAGTTCTTAATATTGATAGACTGGCTGAGGGTCAGATTGGTGGAATATCAATTGAATCTTCTCATGTTCTTAAAGAAGGTGATGTTCTTGAGTTCATCAAACCTGCTGGTCGTAAGGGTTAATTAGAAATAATTGATTAAAATAAGGGATGGGATAAATTCTCATCCCTTATTTTGAAAGGAAATAGATTATGGAAGAACAAATTGAATTATTATCAGAACATAAAAAATATTATACAGCTAAAATTAAAGGAAAACCTGTTAAATTATTTAAAATTAACATAGAAGAAATGAAACTTAAACATTCAAATGATTTACTTAATGCTTCTAAATATATTAGTAAAACTACATTAAACGAATCTATTAAAGTAACTAGAGGAATTTTAAAAAATATTCCTAAAATTAATGAATATGAAAAAATTTCTAAATTTGTTGTAACTTTAATGAATATGATTTATTATGATTTAAAACCTCATAAGTTATCCCATTTAATGCATACATTAGTAAAAAATACTGATCCAAATATTTATGGTAAAGCACAAACATTTATAAGACAAATTGAAATGTTTAATGAGGATTTAGAAAAAATAAAACAATTTGTTGATAAATAATAAGAAACATTTTGAAAAGGAACTGAAATGTATAAAAGTATTGTGATAATTGGGCTTGGATCATTAGGTGGATTTGTTGCAGACAATATTTCTAGAATGGCTGGATTGCAAACTTTAATACTAATTGACCCAGATATAGTGGAAGAAAAAAATATTGAAAAATCAATCTATAAAAGGAATGATATTGGTAATTTTAAAGTAAATTCATTAAAAAATATTATTATTAATAATAAGTTAACAATAAAAACTTTTCCAATTGAGTATATTGAAGGAAAAGTTTATTTACCTGAAAATGATTTAATAATTGATTGTAGAGATGAAATTTGTAGTAGAGGTGGAGAAATTGATATAAGATTTTATATATCTTATAGAACATTAGTAATTGATTGTGAAAAATATCATAAGGTTGGTTTTAAACAAACTGGAAGGTATGCCCATCTTTTATCATTATCTGAATTGACTATAGCTGCTTCTATTGCCGCTCAATATATTGATGAAGATATCATAAAAGATTTTATGAAGAGACAATTAGTTTTTCAAGCATCAATTGATTTAGTTAGAAGACAAGCTGCCAAAGCTGTTAAACTTTTTGATAATAAACCAGATATTGTTTTTGATTATCATAAAGGTGATAATATAATTAGAAATCTTCATGAAAATTTACCTAAATTAATCAATGTTAATAAAACAAAAGATATAACAATAGTAGTTGGGCAAGAAGGATGTGTAGGTGGTAATATTCAAAAAATTAAGAAAAGTGAAATTATTGATTATAATATTGCAATAAAAACTTTAACTGAAATTGTCCAAAGTATATTACCTTTAAAAGAGTATTATACCATCCAAATAAATGATAGTAATCTTGATGAAGTTTTTCTTGAATTATTACCAGATACTGGAGCAGCTTGAAAGGAGAATAATGATAAATGGAAAAGACTATTATGAGTCGAAAAAAGAATTATTATTAAAACCAAAGTTTATTATGTTTAAATTTAAAAAATATAATATCATTAAATGTCACCCAAATTACTATATCAAAAAATATTATATTATAGTTAATAATAAAAAAGACAAAATAATTCAAGATATTATAATTTGTAATTGTTGTCATCCAAACGCATGGGGTGGAGAAGATGGTAGAATAAATATAGAAAAACCACTCAAGTTTTCTAAGTTTTGTTTACCTAATGATGTTAAAGGGGCAAAGTTGATTAGTGATTTATTAATGCAAAAATATGTAGATGATATATCAAATAGACCAGATTATAAATTTTATTCTGATAACCCTATTAGATATATGTTAATGAGTTGGTCTTTAAATGATCCACATCATTTTCCATTAAGAAAACATATTGAAACATACCCACCATTACCAAAGGAGATACAAATATGAGCGATATATTTAGTGAAGAAATGAAAAAAGAATTTGTTAAATTAATTGATAAAAGATTATATGAAACAAAAATTAGTAAAATTCTTGATACATATAAAGATGTATGTATGGACATTGAAAAAAATGTAAAAGAAATAAATGATAGATTGGTTAATGTAGAAGATGATGTTAATGATTTTGACTATGAAATGGATAAAAAAGTTGATGAAAACAAATTTGATGAACTTGAACAGAAAATAAATTTCATGAAAGATGTTTATATTCAACAAAAAGATATAGAACAAGTGGTTGGACAAACAATGTTAGAATTAATTCCAAATTTTAATGAAAAAATATCAAAGGAGATTAAAAAACACTTGGTTGCAATAGCAGAATTTGTAATTAAAACCTTTAAAGAAAAGGAATAATAATGCCTACATTATTAAATTTTGAAGAATTTTGTGATGACTTAAAAGAAATCACAACAACAAAAATTTATGATAAAAAGAAACCTCATGCTACAGGTTTATTTTCAGAACAGATTTTTGGACCAGAAAAAAATTATACATGTCAATGTGGCACATATTGGGGTATTTCAGGATCTGGTGGAACATGTGCAGATTGTGGAGTTGATGTTGTAAATAGTGATGAAAGAAGAAAAAGATTTGCTAAAATTGTTTTACCTATTCCAGTAGTTAATCCTTTATTTTATGATTTAGTTTCTGATCTTGGTGGTCGTAAAGTTAAGAATTCTATAGATAGTTTAATGAAAGATGAAAATTCTATTTTAATACATATTGAAGATGAAGATGTATGTAGAGTTGAGAAACAAAATCCTGAAGATATTGATAGAAATGATTTTGTTGGTACTGAAGCAGTTAAAATATTAGTAGAAGAATTAGCAGATTATAGGTTGGATCTTGGTGAGGCTGGATGGAATGTTGTTAAAGATAATATTGACCAACTAATAATTAATCAAGTTATTGTATTGCCTCCTGATTTAAGACCAGCATCAAAAAAGATTAGTAAAAAGGGTCAAGTATCATCTGATAAACTTAATAGATACTATACTCAAATATTAACTAAAAAAGAGTCTATGGCTGAAACCCCATGCAATATAAGGGCTGATAGAAATTTATATTATAACTATTATAGACAATTACAAAAAGATGTTAATGAGCTTTATGCTTATATTCTTGAGAAAATGTCTAAGAAAGAAGGGTTGATTCGTGGAAATATTTTAGGAAAAAGAATTGATTTTTCTGGTAGAGCAGTAATTGTTCCAGATCCTACTTTAGAAATGGAATATTGTGCCTTACCTTATTTAATGTTTCTTGAATTATTTAAGTTGAAGATATCAAGAAAAATAATTGAACTTGGAAGATTTAAAAAGATTAATGATGCAATAGATTTTATTGATAATTGTATTGAAATCGGTAATCCAGTATTATTTAATATATGTGAAGAGATTGCAAAAGATGAAGTGTGTTTATTAAATAGACAACCATCATTACATAGATTAAGTTTATTAGGTTATAAAACAAAAGTTACTTTAGAAAAAGTTATTAAGATTCATCCATTATCTTGTCCTCCATTTAATGCAGATTTTGATGGAGATCAAATGGCTGTATATGTTCCAATTAGTGAAGAATCAAAACAAGAAGTGCTTGATAGATTATTGGTTATTAGAAATCTTACTAATCCTTCAAACGGAAGTTTATCAACAACTCCAAGTCAGGATGTTATTTTAGGTATATATGCAATAACTCATGAAATATTTCCAGATCTACAGGATGATGTTGATTGTAAAGGAAGAACAATTAAAACAGATCGCAAACTTTTAAATGATTGTTTTCCAGAAGATTATCAAGTAATTGACGAACCAATAGGCGGAAAAGAATTAAATTATTATTTAACTGATGTTAATAATAGATATTCAAATGAAATTACTGCTGAGGTTCTTGATAAAATTAAATTTCTTGGATTTAAATATGCAACATTATTTGGAGCAACACTTTCATTAGATGATTGTTTTATTGATGGATGTCTTGAAAAAAGAGATTCATTATATGAAAGTGATAACATAAGAGAGCAATTGGATATGGTATCTAAGGAAGAAACAACTCAATACCTTAGAGATAATTTTAAATATGCTTACATGATTGAATCTGGAGCTAGAGGTAGTTGGGATCAGGTAAGACAAATAGTTTTAACTAGAGGGTTTATTTCAAATTTTAGAGGTGAGATTATTGAAAATCCTATTAAACATAGTTTTATTAATGGGTTATCTCAAAGAGAATTTTTTGATTCTACTAATGGTTCTAGAAAAGGATTGTTGGATGTTGCTTTGAACACTGGAACATCTGGTTATCTATCTAGAAAATTAATATTCACTTGTGCTAATCTTCAGATTGATAAAGACATTGAAGATTGTGGTACTACTGATTTACTTAGTGTTTATGTTGATAATGATAAAAAAGCAAAGATGTTAATTGGTAAATGGTTTATGGAAGGTGGAAATCTTATAAAAATGACTGAGCATAATTATTTTGGTTATGTTGGTAAGACCATTGAGATTAGAAGTATAATATATTGTAAATCTCCTAAAGTATGTACTAAATGTTATGGAGAATTATATGAAATGTTAGACAGTGAATTTATTGGCGTTATTGCTGCTCAAAGTCTTGGTGAATGTAACACACAATTAGTGCTGCGCACGTTCCATACAAGTGGAGTAGCGGTTCTTCATAAAAATGAAAATGGTTCTGAGGATGAAGAAATGAAACAACATGATATTGTAGCAGATTTATCAACAGTATCAAAGTTATTACATAAATTTCCAAAAGAAACAACACCAAATGATCTAGTTTCTAAGTTATATAATTGTTATAATATTAGTAGAACAATTCATCATGTTCATTTTGAGTGTGTAGTATCTCAGTTAATGTGGTATAATGATAAAAAATGGAGATTATATGAAAATAGAGAGAATGTTGTTCCAAAATATTTAAGTGTGCAAACCGTACCAAGCCAGGAGAGTTGGTTAATGGGTTTAGCATTTTCAAATCCAAAGAAACATATTATAAAAGGTATTCTTAATTCTGGTTTATATCATGGTGTTATGGATAAAATTTTATGTGGGGAAGAAATATAAATGAAATGTGAGTATGGTTGTGGTAAAGAAGCGAGATATCCACCTGGGAAAGGGAGAACAAAATGGTGTTGTTCAGAATATCCAAGATTATGTGAATATGTTAAAAAAACATATGGTAGTTCTGGTGATAAAAATCCAATGTATGGTAAAAAACAAACGAATAAAACAAAACAATTAATAAGTAATAAATTAACTGGAGGAAAAGTCACAAGAACTTATAAACCAATTAAAATTAATACTGATAAACTATGTGATTTTGGATGTAATAGAAAAGCAAAATATAAACTAAAAAATGATAAATTATGTTGTTCTGAACATCAAAGCTCATGTTTTCAAATTAAAAGAAAAATAGGTAAAGGTGTCAAAGGAAAAATGGTTGGTGAAAATCATCCATTTTATAATAAAACACATACTGATAAAGTCAAAAAAGAACAGTCAGAAAGAAGTATTGGAAATAAATATTCTGAATATACTTTTGAAACTTTTTTGGAAAAATATCCTTTCTTTCCAGATTACGAAGAAATTAGAAAAACAAAAAATGGAGGAATAGAAGTTAGATGTAAAGAATGTAATATTTGGTTTGAACCTGAAAAATATTACAGTATCATAGGTTATCGAGCATGTGCTATAAAAAACCCAGGATTAGGACATTGTTACATGTTTTGTTCTGAAAAATGTAAAATTAAAAGTTTTGATTTTTATAAGAAAAAAGAAACAATATATTTATCCAAATATGATAAGTATAAAAAAGAAGTATTAAAATATACTTATAAAAGTTTAAATAATAATATAGAATTAATTAAAAATTCTGATAAAAAAATAATAGGAGATAATTTAGAATTAGATCATAAATTTTCAATGTCTTTGGGATTTGAAAATGATATAGATCCAAAGGCTATTGGTAGTTGGAAAAATCTTGAGTATATTCCAATGATAGAAAATAGAAGTAAGGGTGGGAAATGTTCTATAACATTAGAAGAAATTAAAAAAATAGAAAAAATATATAAACGTAAATGGGAGAAATAATTTTGACTATAGAAAATCCAATATATAAAGTTGGCGAAAATAATCATAATCATATTTTCAACATTAGACAAAAAGAATATGCAGCAATTTTGGAAAATGTAAGGAAAATACTGATCCCAGCAGAAGAATTAGGATTTAATTTAATTGAATATAGATTAAAAGAACCTAGATTTTCAAATGGAGAAATAAGTAAAACTTTAAAGAAAAATCTAATAATTAGATTTCATAAAGGAACCGCAAAGATAGATTTATCGATGCAAATCCCAACGTTAGTTGATGATAATTATATTGTTATAAACGGAAGAAAGAAAATTCCATTATTTCAATTATTTGATATTCCAGTTGTTACAAGAGGAAAGAGTATTAAAATAAGAACAAATGTTGCTACTCTTATGATATTCCCTCAAAGAGATCCTCCATATGTTCTTATAAGTATATTAGGTAGAAAAATTCCATTGTTTTTAATTATGTTTGGTTATTATGGAATTGATGAAATAAATGATAGGTTTGGTTTATCTGATATGGTAGATTCTCCTATTATAACTAAGGAATCAACTTTATATGATAAATTAATTTACGATTTAAAAGAGTTTTATGATGAATCTAGAGGAGTTACTCAAGATGATATTATAAAGGAAATAGGTAGAAATTATTCTAAATTTAATTCAAAAGCTAAAGGTGAAGATATTGTATATGCAATAGATTTAATTTTAAAGGTTGATCCTATTTCTGCTGAGTTTTTTGATACTGAAAATATTTTAGATGAAATAGTTCAAACATTAGACGGTGGTGATCTTGATGATACAGATTTAAGAAATAAAAGAATTAGATGTTTTGAGTATGTAGTATTAGCAAAAATATCAAAAGCAGTGTTTGATATGTGTATGTCAAATAGAACAGCAAGACAGCCAAAATTTAATGTCAATTCAACTCAAATATTATCAGAATGTAATGTATCTGATATAGTTCAATTTGATTTTGCTATTAATCCAATAGATGAAGCAACAAAATTAAGTAGAACAAGTTTAGTTGGACCTGGTGGATTTAATAGACAAAATGTTCCTGAACATTTAAGAGATATTATGCCAAGTATGTTTGGTAGACTATGTCCTGTTGATACACCAGATAGAGATAATTGTGGGGTTCTCCAAAATCTTATTCCAAATGTACCATTAGATGAAAATCTAAGATTTACGGATGAATTTCTTGAAAAACAACCTATTTCAATTCCTGTATCAATGGTTCCATTTCTTGAACACGATGATCAGACTAGGTTACAAATGGCGTCTTCTCAAATGAGACAAGCAATTATGTTACAAAATTTTGATCAACCAATGATTAAATCAGGTTGTGAAAATTTATATACAAAGTATACACAGTTTGTAAAAATTGCTAAAAAATCAGGAAAAGTTCTACATCTTGATAGTAATTATATAATAGCTCTGTATGATGATAAAACAATTGAAATATTTAATATTGGATATAGAAAAATTTATATATCAAATCTTGATGTATTTAATATATATGTGAAACAAGGAGATGAATTTAATTCTGGAGATATTCTAGCAGAAAGTAATTTTTGTAAGGATGGGAGTATTAATATTGGTAAAAACCTTTTAACTTGTGTTATGGTTTATTATGGTTATAATTATGAGGATGGAATAATTATATCTGATAGAGTACAAAAAGAAGGATTATTTACATCAGTACATTTTGAAGATATGTCTTTTGATATACCAATGTCTAAAGTTTTGTTATCATTAGATAATAACAATTCATATAAACCTCTTCCTAAAATTGGGGATAGAATTGCTAAAGGTGCTCCATATGCAATTTTAAAAGAATTTCCAAATAATCAAATGGATTTCTTTGATATATTTAAAGAAGAAAGAAAATTATTATCTAAACAAAATGTTATTATAACTGAAATTAATATTTATGTTAATCAATGGTGTATTGATATACCTCAATATAATGATTGGGTTGAAAGTGTTATTAAATCTCAACAAGATGAAGAGCTGAAGATTAAAGTTATTATTGAGGAAAATCTTGATAAAGATAAAGTTAAATCTTTTATTAAAACTAATAATCTAGATTTGTTTAGTAATACAGGCAAATTTAAAATCAAAGGAGAAGAAGTTTTAGGTATAAGAGTTGAAATGTTTGGAATATTCTTTAGACCAATTCAGATAGGGGATAAAGTTGGTAATAGGCATGGAAATAAAGGAGTAATTTCAACTATAGTTGCTCATGAAAAAATGCCAATGCTACCTGATGGAAGACATGCAGATATTATTGTTAACCCTTTGGGGACAATTGGTAGAATGAATATTGGTCAGTTATATGAATATCATCTTGGTATGTCTTTATATGATCTTAAGAAACAAATGAATAAAATTATTAGTAAAAATATTGATTCGGTTAAAGATTTTAACGAAGAACAAATTCAAATTCTTGTTAAAGAATATGTTTTAGGATATATTAAAATAGTTGATTGTACAGAGGGTGGATGGTATATTGAGCAATTTGAAGAACAATTACCAGAAGTTATTGATGAAAAATGGATAGAAGAATTATCTATTATTCAACCTCCATTTGAATCAGTTAATATGGATAGAACCAAACAAGCATTAGAGTATACAAATTCTCAGTTTAAATATCAGGTATTTGATCCTCAGTCAGGAACTCATCCATTTAATCCAGTAACATGTGGATATGGTTATTTCTTTAAAATGGTTCATATATCTGAAACAAGATTAGCAGCTAGAGGTATTGGTTCATATGCTAGAAAAACATTACAACCATTAGCTGGTAGAAAGAATAAAGGTGGTCAAAGATGTGGAGAAATGGAAACAGCTGCATTGATTGGACATAATGCAACATATAATCTAAGAGAATTCCTTACAACAAAATCTGATTGTATTGATCTTAAAAATAAATTTATTAGAGAACAACTAGAATCAGAGTTGGGTAGGTTGGAAGAAGAAGATCATATAGATTCTATAGTTCCAGAGTCTGTAAAATTATTAAATGCAAATTTAACTGCATTAGGACTTAAAAGATAAGGAGAAATAAATGTCAGATATATTACCAGATATACAAGGCACATTACCAAAAACCCAGATTCCAATAAGAGAAGTTGGGGTTGGAAATGTTCAAGTTCCATTTACTATGGAATCTAAATATGGTGGGTTTAAATCAATGGTTGCTAATGTTTCTATGCGTACTAATCTAGAATCTGATATAAAAGGAATTTCAATGTCTAGATTGATTAGAACATTAAAAAAATACTTAGATCTTCCATTAAAGAAAAAATTAATTAAAGAAATATTAAAAGATTTAAAGAAAAATGTTGAATCACAAGAAAGTTATATGAGGTTTGATTTTCTTTATCCAATAATTAGAAAGTCTGTATTATCAGATAATGAATTTCCAATATATCATAAATGCAGATTTGAAGGACAATTAAGAGAAGATAATTTTAAATTCTTTCAAGGTGCAAATGTTCAATATGCATCTTATTGTCCGTGTTCAGCTGAGCTATCTAAAGATTTAAAAGAAAAAGGTTTAGATGGTTTTCCTCATGCCCAAAGATCATTTGCAAATATAATGATTGAAGGTGAGAAAGACTCTTATATTTGGTTGGAGGACATTATAGAGTCTGTTGAGAGAGCAATAAAAACAATTCCTTATCCTATTATTAAACGTATAGATGAACAGGAAATAGCTCGTATTGCTGCTGAAAATCCAATATTTGTTGAAGATGCAATTAGACAAATTAGTGTTGAGTTAGATAATATGAATGTTGATGATTGGATTGTTAAGTGTTCACATGAAGAATCTATTCATACTTCAGAAGCTATTGCTGTTAATTGGAAAGGTATTGAAAATGGTTTTGATTATAAGTTTTTCTTATAGTTGGAGGTTTTATGGGTAGATTAAAAAATGTAATAAATAGTGATAAAGGGAGATATGGTGGGGTTTCTTTTAGTAGGGAGATGGTTTCTATGTCTTCTATAGTTATACATCAATATGGTTCTGAAATGCGCCTTACTAAAAATAGACATGGTGATCCTGGATTTATATCATTATTAGATGCTATTAAAATAATTATAAAAGAATATTCAAATGGTTGTGATGGAGGATTTACTGTGTCTAAAATGTTTGATGTTGGTATTGGTAAAGAAATAGAAGAAGCTATTAGAAATATACTGATAAAGCATAAGCTTAGTAATTAATATATTTAATGGACTATTCTTAATTGGATAGTCCATTAAATAAAAAAGGAGACTATATGGTTAAAAAATTATCTAAAACAGGAAGAACTAAATTCGAGATAGATAATATGGATTTTGGTTTTCTTCATAATGCACTTGATAATTATAAAGAATTGGTTAAAGAAACTGAATTTCATGATCGTTCTATTATGACTAAAGGTTTTATATTAGACAGAATTGAAAGTTTAAAGAAAACTTTTGAGGTTGGTGTATAATGAATATTAATGATACATTACAGGCTATATCAATAAATGATGTTGTTATTGGAATGGATTGTAATGGTAATATAAAATTAATAAAAAATAACTTTGATGAAAAACAAATAACAGATGTTCATGATTGTTTAAATATACTTTTTAACTTATTTAACCAGAAAACACAAGTTGAATTTTTTAATGAAGCATTTTATAATGATTTTGAAAAGTTAATAATAAAACATTCAAAAAGGATGAAATATAAATGTGAAATTATCTACGAAGAAGAAGAATTACGGGTTGCCGCTGGGTGAGACTATAATGAAATTAGCTTTTTATCCTTCTTATTATTCTTATTCAAAAAATATTGATAAAATAAATAATAGTAAATATGAATATAAAGCAACTTATGAAATAGTTAATAGTGATAGATTAAGACTAACAAAAGGAGATATAATTAGATTTAATAATCAATGGTTATTTAAAAAAGATATTAGAGGAGAATTTGGAGTAATTCTTGAACGTTATAGAATTATAAAACAAAAATTAAATGGTACATTTAAAGATTATTATGCAGTAGTTTTAATAACGACTGGAAAATTGAAAGGTCAATTACAACATGTAGGTCGTTGTAATCTATCTAGTCTTAGTAAACAAATATAGGAGAATTTAAAAAAATGGCAAAAGAAAAGAAACATGTAGCAAAAACTTTAAAAAACATTCTTGAAAATCCAACAATGAAATTTATTCTGGATAAATCATTACCATTAGATGATGCAATTGATATAGTACAAAAGTATTGGACTGTTGATATGTATACCAGAAAACCTGGACCTGCTTTGGTTGATGGTGTTTTTGAAGGTACTGATTTGGATTTGGCATGCTTTCTTACAGCATTGTCTGAAAGAGGTGCAGTTCTTAATCTTCCAAATTATAAATCAATGAGACCATCAACTATTAAAGAAGGAGAAAGAATCTCATCTAAAGAAAATCGTCATGGAAAGATTCTTGGAGTAATTTCAAACAAAGATGTTTTTAGTTTCTCTCTCAGAATTATGGATATGAACGTGATGACTTCTGAAACTGTTGGTGAACCTAGAACATTTTCTTTAACAACCCCAGATGGAAACTGGTATGATGGTTGGGATAAAATTGAATGGGATCCATCTGCTAAAGAAAATGAGTTTCTAACTGAGAATGAATTATGGACTGGTTCAGGTATTGTTTTTAAACATTTTGCTCATCCGAATAGATGGATTAGTCTTTATGGACAACATTACTTTATTACCAAAGCTTTAATTAATAGACTAACTGAGCAAGCTTCTAATAACTTTAAACAGATGAAGAAGATGCTTGCTGAGGGTATTGAATACCCAGCTACAGGTGAAAAAGGTGCTCCAAAAGTTTATGGAAAATCCACTAAAGAAAAAGGAAAATCTGTAAAATTTGAATCATTAGAAGTTGAAATTGATATTCCAGATAATAAAACTAATTTTCCTGTATATGAAAGTACACAAGAAAATCTTGTTAAATTAAATGAAGAAAGAAAGTATTGGAATAGTACAGTTATACCAAATCTTAGATTTGCTACTAGACTAACTGAATATGTATTTTATACTAATGGAATTAAAAAAGAAGGTGGTGAAAAAATGCCAGCTTGGTTATCTGGCGGAACATCTTGGGAAAGAAATTTTAAATTGCCAAGAAAACAAATTCAATGGGACAGACTTAAATTGATGCAACCAGGTGTAGGAGAATTTTCAGTTTCAATCAGAAAGAGAATAAAAACTAAAGCTGAAATTATGGCTATGGATTTTAAGGAGAAATAAATGAAATCATTTGAAATAATGTTTTATGATTTATCCAGTGAAGCTCAAAAGGAATTTCTCGATTTTCAAGAGGTTGAGAATGTTTCTGATCTTAATATTGATAATATTCCTATAGCTATTATTGAGCGAGAGGAGGATTATGAATAGAGAAACAATCTTAGAACTTTATAAAAAAGAAAGACATTATGAAGAAACTATATTTGGAGATTATTCGATTGATCCTGCTTTAAATGTAGCAAGTTTGTTACTTATAATTGAAACCTATTTAGAAAAAGCTAAAAAAGCTTATGTTTCAAACTGGGTTCATGAATTACCAGATTGGTTGATATCAGCTAAAGAAAATGAATATGGATTAAAAGTCTCTACTGTTCCTGTTGGTGCTTATGAAGAGTTAATTAAAGTACATGCTCTTTCAGGTGCAGCTTTAGAAGCATTTACTAATATTGATCCTAATCATTGGAGAGAAGATGGTATAAAAGAAAAATGGAATATTAATACAGGAGAAAATAATATTGGAAGATAATAAAGTAGTTGATACGGAAACAAAAGATGATAGTGGAATTGATCATTTAGCACCAATAAAAAACACTCTTAATTCAGCTGGTATTAAAATGCCAGATCTAGTAGCTGAAGGAGATTTGACTATTGATAATAAAGATAATGTTGTAGTGGTAGGAGATGATACAACTAAAATTGAAAAAGAACTTACTAAAAAAGATATTCCTTTACCTCAGATAGGAGAAAAATTTATGTTTCATGGAAATGAATATAAAGTTATTTTTATTAATTCTGGACAACATAGATTTTCATGTGAACCATGTAAAGGAGTATATTAAGGAGGTGTAATTTTTATGAATGATAATCTAGCTCAATTAATTCAAAATGAGCAAGTAGGGGAACAAACTCCTGCGACTGATTTTGAATCTCATGAAAATAAAGAAGTAGTAATTCAAGAAATGCCAGTTGAACAAACATTAATTCTAGAATCATTAGAAAATCAAGAAATAGATGTAATAATGTTATCTGAATGGTTTGAAGAAAATAATGAGAATCTTGATAGAGTTAATAGACTTAAAATTCAAGTTCGTGGAGTTCAATCAGATGAACGTCTTTTATGTTCTGTCCTTGATCCAAAGGGAGAGATTGATGAAGATCCAGCTACAGATAAAGTGGCACTAAAAAGTGTAGTAGGAAGAAAAACATTTACGCTAGATAAACTTGATAAACTTTTTCCACAGTTTTCAAACTTCGCACAAGATACCAAAGAACAGATACTTGTAGAGTCAAAATATGCTAACTATATAGAAAAGCAACAAAAGCAGATAGATAGCATGAAAGACTTGATAAGGATAAAAATCCCAAAAGCCTTTGAATTTGAAAAAGTTTCAGGGTTAAGTAAAGAAATAGTAGAAAAGTTCAATACTTTTAACCCTCCAACACTCCACGCTGCTAGTCAGATTAGTGGTGTAACTCCAGCCGCTATAGATATTCTCCATATTTACATAAAGATGGAACAAAAGAAACGAATAGTGGTTACCGAAGGTAATCTTTCTGTGAAAAGAAGCAAAAAAACTTAAAATAATTATTTAATTATGACATATATCAATTACTTATAATAGAACTTAAGATACAATAATTGATATCAAAATTTTAAAAAGGAGAATATATGGCTGTTGAAAAAGAGAGAAGAAATTTTCTTGGATTAGCTTTAGGTGGCTTTACTGCAATTGGTGGTATAGCTTCACTTGGTGCTATGAAGAGAAGTTGGGACCCTCTTCCAAGCGTAAAAGCGGCAGGTTTTACTACTGTTGACTTGAGTGGGGCAGAAGAGAATGTCTTAAATGTTGAGAAATGGAGAGGTAAACCTATCTTTATTCTTAAAAAAACAAAAGAAATGGGTGAAAATGAGAGAGATGTTATCATAGGTGATGCACGATTTCATGTATATGTTGGACTATGTACTCATCTAGGTTGTATTCATGCTTACATTAAAAAAGACAGTATGTTTTTATGTGCATGTCACGGTGGACAATTTGATGTTAACGGTGAGGTTCTTAAAGCACCACCACCAAAGCCGCTTATTATTCCTCCATTTAAAATAGATGGTACCAATTTGGTTCTTGGTGAAGAGGGTGATGAG
>JAUZSW011120979.1:0-37603 GCA_034780735.1 Hyalogyrina grasslei
CCAAAAGAAGTGTTTAATGGAAAAGATTTTAAAAAGTTTTCCTATTTGTTTAATTAAGATTTGGATTAGAATTTAAGCATCTTCATCATAATCCATGTATTTTGCTGATACAAAAGTATCATCCGCAAATGCATTACTCGTTACTATACAAAAAGCAAACACCATTATAGGCAAACTATATAAAAACCTCTTCATATTTTTAATTTTATTTATAAACTTTATTTTAATATTATAACACACTTACGCTTAATCTGATTAACCTCTTTACCATTACGTGATGCGTACCACTTATTTGGGAAAATAACAATCCTAATTATATAATAAAATTAATTTTTATGCATAGTGTTATTTTCTTAATTTTAAAATATCTATTTCTTACCTGTTCCATATTTTAAATAATTTTTTGCACGCTTAAAACTATTTTTCCACCCTTCTCGCCCTACACATAAAATAAATTCTTTGTGCAATTGCTTCAATCTATTTAAAGAAAAATTATTTTGAATTTTACGACTATTCCTTGGTATAATTTTTTGTTGTTTTTTCCATTCCTGCTTTTTTTCATCATATTCTTTTGATGTAAAACATTCTGCATCTTTTTTCAATATCAACCCCATTGAAATTGCAAGATTTTTGTCTAAATCATAATCCTTACTTCCACTCTGCAATAGACCTCCCTTCCTCACTCTATAAAAATATAAATATTTTGGTATAATATATTGTTTTAAACTTTTCTCCAAAAATTGTAACCACACCCCCCAATCTTGTGCTGTAGAAAAACGTTTATCCCAATAGCCTACTTCTTTCAAAGCACTTTTGCGAAATGCTGAATTTTGTCCGCCTGCACAATTTTCAAAAAATACTCGCGGAATCTCCAAGCCTTTTGGCATATATTGTCTATGAATATTCTCCTCATTACTCCAATCAACACCATCAAAAAATAAATCGTACCCACAGGTCACACCATCAATTGTTCTATCATTTTCAAATGCCCTCATAAATTCTTCTATGTACTCATCTGATAGAATATCATCGCTATCAACTTCAAAAATAATATCTCCCTTTGCAAATTTTGCCCCCCTAGTCAATGCTGCACCAACACCTTCATTGTCTTGCTTTACAATAGTAATGAGGTCCTCATCTTCTAGCTCTCGTAATTTATCCAATGACAATCCATCTGTAGAGCCATCATTGACAATGATTATCTCATCTGGCAATCGTGTCTGAGACATAATTGACTTTATAGTCTCTTCTATATATTTACCAGCATTGTAATATGGCACAACAATTGCACACTTCAATTTATCTTCCATAACTACAATTTTATTATTTCATTAAATATACGTTCTCTATTTTTTGTGTCATGTAATACAAAAAAACCTTCGATTCTTTTTCTATATTGTCCTTCTGTTTCAAAGTTATTATTTATCACTTTTTTTATTGCCTGTACCAATTCATCTTCATGGGCGACTACATCACCAAAGCCATCTCGTCTATAATCAAAATACCCCTTATCATATTGATTACCAAAAAATTCTTTTTCATCAAATTGATAATGTATTACTGGCTTATTCATATATCCAAAATCAAAAAACACACTAGAATAATCTGTGATAAGTAATTGTGATTCCTTTAGCAATTGTTGAACATCATTTTTTTCTACTGACGCAATGCTAATTTTTTGTGATTTAGTTGTAAAATATTTTCTATATTTTTGCATTTCTGCATGAAGATAAAAAACCAGTTCCACATTATATTCTATTAAATATTTCCCAAGTTTTTCATCATTTATCAATTCCTGATATTTTTTAAAATAATCTGTTTTTTGAAAAACATCAATTCTATCATTAACTTTATCACAAGCTATTTTACGTCTCCATGTTGGCATTAAAATAATTTGTCTTTTCACATCTATATCATGTAAAAAATCATACCTTGCAAGTCCTGTGTATTTCAATTCTTTTTCTGTATACCCCAATGTCGCAAGTAAATAGTCATATTCCGGCTTTGCACCTGTAATAAATAAATCAAATCTAGAAACAGTTTTTTTCACATAACGACTTATATCATCTTTAATGATACCATGTTGTAAAAAGACAAATTTCTTATCATAATATCTTGGATATAACACTTTCATAACACGCTCCCTCCATGGCTCCACAGAACCTCTGAAATGCGCACTTATTAAGATATTTGCATCCATAAATAGCTTTTTGTGTCGCATTGATTTCCTATGTACTAGATTTCCTATATCCAAAACTCTCTCGTAATCCAATGTTCCCTTTGATTCTCTTGATATGATATAATAAGCATCAATCTCAGGATGATTTTTCCTTACATACTCAAACATTACGACACCATTATCTCTAGCGTCTCCTTCTCTTTCAGCAAATAGCCAGATTGGTTTTTTTTGATTATTTTTTTTCTGTGTACATAAAAAAATAAACCTAAATATAATCAGATCTAATATATCCCAAATATTTAAAATTAGATATTCAAATTTATCTCTAATGAATCTCATCTTAGAATTCATAACTTTTTTTAAATGAAACATACTTCTCTCTCACCTGCCAAAATTTTGACTCTTGCATAAATTCAACTTCTTTTTTTAAAATGCACACTTTTCTTTTTTTGCGCCATAATCGTACCTGCAATTCATTATTATTTGCATCTGGCATGATTTCCTCATATTTCCCATACGTAAACTTTTTTTCAAAAATATCTTTATTTTTTTTATACATTTCTTTTTTGACTTGCTTCCAGTTTTCTTTTTGAAATTTCTTTTCAAAAGATTGTTCCGATACATGCGTGATGAAAACATCACAAACCACAGCACCTCTCCACCCCTCCCGAAAAATTCTCTCACATAAATCATCATCATCATAATAGCCATGTCCATATACCTCATCCAGTAGTCCCACTTTTCTTATAACATCTGGAGCAATCATTACACAAAAAAACGCCAATCTATCATATGTTTCTAAAAATAGCCCCTCATATTTTTTATTGATATATTTATTTACTTCGTAATGTGTTTCGCTCTTATATTTGTCTGAAATATCCTGTGGAAATCTATTATCATATTTTGCCAAAAAATTAGGCGATTGAAAACTTCCTGGACATAATGGTCCTACCACACCAATTTTATCATTTTCCATTAAGACTTTAGACATACTGCTAGCCCATTGATTTGAATGTATGATAGTGTCATTATTTAATATAATAATTTGCTCAACGTCATCTTTCAAAACCTTTTCAATTCCCCGATTCACAGTTTTAATGAATCCTAAATTCGTATCATTTTTTATAGAATGATAATTAATTTTATTTTTATCCAAAAAATCTCTAACTTGTTCAAAATCTTTTGTATCAGAACCATCATCTACCCAATAAATACAAAAATCTTGCGTATTTTTATTCACACTCTCTAAGCAATCTACAGTTAGCCTTGCATTATTGAAAGTTGGTATTATAATTCCATATTTCATAAGTTCACTATACGTACACAATAAATCTGTTATAATTATTGTATATGAATACAGATAAAATATCAATTATAATACCTATATTTAATGCCCAAGATTACATAGATACTTGTTTAGAGTCTTTGGTCACTCAAACATATGGCATAGAGAACATAGAAATTTTATGCATAAATGATTGTACTCCGGACAAAAGTATGGACATAGTGCAAACATATAAAAAAAGATTTCCCAATAGTATAAAAATAATAAATCACAAAAAAAACAAAGGACCTGGTGGAGCTCGCAACACAGGGTTAGCCAATGCAACTGGCGCTTATATAACATTTGCAGATCCTGATGATTACCTGGATACAAATGCATACAAGTACATTCTAGCCAAAATGCAAAAAGATGATATTCAGTTGGCGTGTTTCAACTTTGATTTCTTCACAAATTCTGGAGAAAAATTGATACGCCCACGACCATTTGATTCACTCTTTACAGAAGAAATAGAAATATCACATGATATACTATTATCAAAATATCCTGAATTTATACATTCAATGAGTGTGTGGAATAAAATTTATAAAAGAAAATTATTACAAAACATAACGCCATTTCCAAAAAATCAACTATTCAATGAAGACGCTAGATTTTCAACAGAATGTTTTTTAAATGCAAGTAAAATACTTTTTAGTGATAAAATATTTTATCACTATAGAAGAAATCATAGCAAAAATACAGCTACAAACAAAATGTATGATGTTAAGGAAAGCTATGACTTTCATTTGACTCATCTTAAATACCTAAATGCTTTCAAATCAAAATACCCTCAATTATCTAACGAAATTGGTACATTAAGTATAAATAATTGGTATCAATTCATACATAATATAATCATAAATAGCAATCCCCATTTCACCACAAAAGAGCAACTATACTATTTCAAAGAAACAAAGCAATTATTCACAAATGTAAAAATCTCTAAATGTCCCAAAGGTGTTTATCCTCACCCAAAAGCATTATTTTTAGCGTTTAAAATCTCGCCATCATTTTTTATAGTAAAAATTATTTACAAACTACTATATAAATTATCAACATTAAAAAAATACTTATAATATTGTATCCCTGTAAGTAGTACCTGATCTTACTATATCCTGCATGACAATCTCAAGACATACATCATTCTAACTATCTTCACCTACTATCATCTGCATCAAATGCTCATCATATACTTTTTTCCTGTTATAATATATCATCGAATCATCTACTGGACGCAAAAAATTATAACCATCATTTATATCATCATATTGTTTGTGCCATTTCTTTTCTTCCTTCTCTTCTTCGTTCCATCTATTCTTTCGCTCTTGAAATATTTTTTTCTGAGCTTGTTTTACACTTCTGAGCGGATAATGCTTCAATAAGAAGTTATATGGAAATACTTTCATATTTGAGAATTGTGCAATGTGCCCCCCGCTACTAGTCAAATCAATTTTTAAATTTGATTTCCATGCTTTTATTTGTTTGTGATGAAAATCCTCTTTCTTACCAAATTCAAAATATTCAAACCACTCTTCTAAATTTTGTATACCATCAAATCCATCTTTCGTCAGTGCAAAATTTATTACGGTATGATCTATGGCATTAAAGCCTGAGTTATCAACAATCTCAATACCTTTTTTTAAACTTTTTATTTTTTTGAAAAAAGCTTCACGCACTTCATCTGCGTCATGATGCACAAACCAATCAAATTTATCACTATTCTTCATCGCAACAGTTTGTACACGATTCAAAATATCACCCCAATCATATGTTTCACTAGGACCGTCTATGGGAAATTTCTCACTAGTTACAAATTTTGAATTCCTTACAAATTCATTGATAATATTAATACTATTATCTGTGGACCAATTATCTATAATGTGCACATATATACCCTGTTCTATCAAGTATCTAATCGTATGCTCTATTATGTCTCCCTCATTGTAACAGGTAACAATTGCTTGAATTTTTAAATCATCATTTTTTCCATATTTCAATAATCTATCATTCCTGCATAGGCGGGAATCCAGTCCACTACTTACCTCACTATTCTCAACAACATTTTTATCAAAAATTAATAAATATTCCTGCCCTTCTCCACTGCCCGCAAATAACTTTTTAATTCCATCATCATTCAAGGACTTATCAATCTCTTGAGCCTTTTTTCTGTTCTCACAGACACATACAATACTGCTCGCCCCAACATAAAACTCTACTATTCTTTTAACACTCTGTTCAACTGACATGCTCTTGCAATACAACAAAACCAAATCACCCTCCATGAATTCTTTATTTACAGAAAAATTATACTTCTTAAATCTGTGTAAAAAAGAAATATCACCTCCAAATCGTTTTTTTATGACGAAACTATCATTACCAACAAAACAAATTTTATCACTCTCCTGCCGCCTAGCCAGACTAACATTCATCTCCATAGTAGCTGTCATTTTTTTTGCACGCAAAAGGTCTCCTCGCAAAAAATTTTTAATACGTGCCTTCCATAAAACTAATTGTGTTATTTTAGCTTTCATTTTAATATGCTAACTAATTTTATTAAACCCATTTTTTTGGAAAAAATCTTTTCTTAATTTTTACAATATTTTTTCTTATATCAAAATTATTTTCACATATTCTATTTTCACTAACTTCCATTGCCCATTCCTCATGTTTTTTAGCAATAACATACTTAAAGTATTTTTCATACAATCCCTCATGATTTCTCACAATGGATGAAACCAATTTGAAAGCGTTAGCATTTGATATGTTAACTTTTGAGTTTGGTCTAATATAATAATTAAATAAATATTCTGGTATAACACGCACGATCCAATCATTTTTTATGATGCCTATCCAATGATCCCAATCTTCATATCCTCTCAAGTCCTCGTCATATCCACCATATTGCTCATGTGCTTTCTTACGGAAACATGAAGCTGTATGAACTGGAGAATTTACAAGAGCCTCTTTTATAGAGATTTTATCTTTACTAATAAATTTTTTATCACTACCCCCAAAAGACTCTAGTCCACACGACACAATTCCAATCTGCTCATCTGCATCAAAAACATTCTTTGCCTTCTCTAAGTATGTTGGCTTTATAATATCATCTGCATCCAAACAAAGAACATACTCTGATTTGGCTTTTTTGATACCAGCATTCCTAGCTTGAGCAACGCCCCCATTCTCTTTTAGATGTATCACCTTTACATATTGTTTGATTTTTTCCAAAATTTTTTTAGTTTGTTTTTCTGTTGACGCATCATCCACTACTATTACTTCTATATTATCTAGAGTTTGTGCAAAAACAGAATCAACTGCCTTTAACAATAAACTTCCCAAGTTATAACATGGTATTATTACTGAGAAATTATACTCTATATTACCACTGTGTAACTCTACACCCTGATATCTTCTTTCTTTTTGCTTTTTAATATATTCTTCATATTTTGAACCCACAATTTTTTTTGTTTTCATAATCTCCTTTCTAATATACTTCGAACATACAATTTCATCTTCTTTCTTTCTTTTTGTAGAATAGCACGAAATCAATTCATTAAAAAATGGATACCTATTCTGTAATTGATTATTTGCAATAATTCCTTGTCTAATTTTATATTTCAGCTTTTCATTATCTCTATGATAATCATGATGCAGAATTAAATCTGGTTCATATCTAAAATTATTTTTAGCATATCCATAAAACTCTATCATGCGGTATTGCAACACTGACCCTTCACCACCTATCAATGCATCTTCAAAGCCTCCCACATCGATATAATCTGTTGTACGCCAAGCAGAATTACCTTCTGTATCGATCAATGAGTCTAATGTGTTATCGCCCAAATCATAATGAGCTGGCATAAATTCTTTTTGTAATTCATTATTTATTGAGCTCACCATACCTCTGACAGCTATCACCTCATCATCATTCATAATCTCTATAGTCTTTTCTATATAATCAATAGAGTTATAACCATCAGCATCACCAAAAACCAAAATATCCGCCCTAGCATATACAGCTCCAACATTGCGCCCGCCACAGCAGCCCAAGTTGACAGAACTTTTAATATAAAGAATATTAAATTTCTTTATTTCTTCAACAATTTCATCATTTAATCCGTTATCTATTAAAATAATTTCAAAATCTTGACAGGTTTGCTTTTTCCAGTGTTCCAAACCTCTAATTAAATCTACACCTTCAGTATAGGCAACAACTACCACAGACACTTTTGGTTTTTGTATTAATTCTCCATACTGAATATTTTTTTTAATATTCTTTTCATATATCTCTCTTGATATGAATTTATCCTTTAGAAATAGTTTTATTTTTTTACTTGGTGAATATTTTATAATCATTTACTTGATAGAATCTTTATAAAATTATAGGGAAATGTTACTAATTTATATGGACTCTTTACAGAACGAAAGAATAAGCTACCAAGCAGAAATGATTTAGATTTTTTAGTTTGTTGAAGTTCATTCTTTTTTGTTACATACTTAATATTTTCTTGTTCCACAATGTATACAATTTGCAAAAGATATTTTTTAAAATATTCATCTACCCCTTTTTCAATACCGTCAAATTTTTCATAAAATAAATCTGTTTCTCCTCTTTTTAAAATATCGAGATAAAACGCTTCCCAACGTCGTAACACCATTTGCCTATCAAACCTTTCGTGTAAATCATTTTTTGCATGAATAGAAAGTTTTTGCAATTTCTCTTCATTCTCAAAAAGATTCAATGTCTCAGTAGCCATAGATTTATAATCCCCTTGATCAACAACAATACTACCCTTACCATTCAATTCTACCCATGGCACATCATATGTTATCGTAGGCACTCCCATCGATTTTGCTTCCACCCATACCATAGGAAACCCTTCATAAGCACTTGTCATCCAGTGCAATGAAGCATGTTTTAAGTAGGAAAAAACATCATCAGAAAATCCTACAAATTTTACACCTTCTTCACACTTCAATTTCTTACAAGCCTTCTCCAACTTACGATGATATTCACCTAAAACCATATTATCTTCAGCACCAACTATAACAAGCTCGAGATCCTTTCTTTTATCATAAACTATTGCGAAAGCTCGTATTGCCTGCATCACCTGTTTTTCCACAGCTTCAAGTCTACCAATCCAGATTATTTTTTTCTCTTTTGTCTCTATTCTATTTTTTTGAAAATTGATTTCCATCGGATTAGGCATAAATGCAACTTTTTGCCCAAATCTTCTCCACACAGAAGCATCTAATCGTGATAAACATGTTAAGCCATTAATTATACCACTGCCTGCCAGAATATTTTTGATAACATCGACTTTGTTATGTGTAAATATTTGTGACCTTAAACCGTTATGGTCATTAAGGCACACTTTTACATTACTCAATCTCAAATATAAAAATATCATCAAACTTTGATTATCAAACCAATTGTGGCTAGCTATGAGATTAATAGAGTTTTTTCTTATCTCCCTCACAAAAACTTTTAAAAATATGGACTGTCTTTTGGGCAAGACAACTCTCTTTATGCTAGAATTTAACTTATAATCATTTCTTAATTCATTTTCAGTTGTAAATATTACAACATTCCATCCATTCTGTGATAAATGATTGGCTAGTATTTGCACAACCTTTTCTCTACCACCATTAGACATTTTATTAATGAAAAAACCTATGTTTTTTCCTTCAGTTAATTTAATATCAAAATCTAACTCAGCTGCACAACAAACCTCATATGACCTATCATATTCATACAAAACCTCAATCCAACTCTTTAATATTTTTTTCTTTTCAAGTAGTTTGAATGCTATCTTTTTATTTGCCTCACTCAAGCAATCCCAATCAGCTAGTCTATGTTTTTTATAATGTTTTTCTTTTTTAATTCTTAAGTTATCACTGATAATGTCTTTTAACTTATGTCGCTTCGTTATTTCTACAATAGTTGCAAATGCAACTTTAGCATCATGGAACACACTAACGAATTCAAGCGCGCTTTTTTTTCCACGCGTTCCCATTCCAATATTCAATCTATAATTATATAGTTTTTGTGATAAACAAATACAATTCATTGCGTTTACTGATACTGCAAAGGTATAAATCATATCTTCCAATGAAACAAGTCTTTTAACATTTTCCATTTCGCGAAAAGCCTTGAGGGCAATTTCTTTACGAGAAATCATAGTAACAGCTCCATGTGCAATATAATCTGTCAATAATAAATTCAATAGCTTTTTACTTGAAATTATTTCATTGTAAGTATTCCAATAAGTATTACAAGATTTTATGACAGTATCATCATTCCAAAGCCTTGTACCAATATGACACAAATCACAATCGCTAGCTTGTAAGGCAGAGTATACACCTTTACAAGCATTCATATCTAGCCAATCGTCAGAATCAAGATGTTGTATATATTCCCCCTCTGCATGTATAACTCCAGTTTTTCTAGCCTGTAATAAACCTAAATTTTTCTCATGATTTATTATCTTTATACGATTATCTTCTTTTGCAAATTTAGTAGCAATCTCAATCGAATTATCATCCGATGCATCATTTACTATTATTATTTCAATATCTATCAATGTCTGATTTACACAAGATTTAATACACTCTTCTATATAATTTTCAACATTATACACTGGTATAATTATAGAAATTTTTGGCACGCTTAACATATCTTTCTTCATATAAATTATTTTGATAAAATTCTATACATGTTAACTGGAAACGTTAACCATTTTACGGGCTTTTTAATTGAACGAAAAAATAAAGTTCCCAATAAAAAAGATTTTGATTTTTCAATTTGTTGAATTTGATTATTTTTCTCTTGAATGATACATTTTTTCTTTTGAATCTGATTATTTTGCTCTTGAATAATATGTTCCTTCTTTTGAGCATTTTGTGATTCTTGAATTAATACATCAATTCTCTGCTTCAAGTCATTGGTGTAGATTTGGCAATTTGCAAAATTAGTATGAAGTATTGCAAAAATATCTTTTCCATATTTTTGATATTGTATTTTGTGTTTATTGTAAATAATATGCAATACTTCAAGTCTTTTTTCCCTCGTCATTGAATGATATAATGAATCTGTTTTCACACTATAGAAAAATACCATTTCTTCAATAACTTTAAAGATTTTTTGATTTTTTGAAAGAAATACTCTCGTCCAGAATTCCCAATCTTCATAACTTCTCAGGGAAACATCATAGTACCCAATATCATCATAAATATTTTTACGTACACAAGAAGCCGTTGAAACTTGATTTGCAGACAAAATATCCACAACATTAAAATTATCTCTAGGTATCCACTCATACTCAGTATCTCCAAATGAACGAACTGATGGAATAACCACCTCTATATCCTCATCAGAATCAAATACATTCTTAGCATTCCTTAAATAATTTTTGTCTATAAAATCATCTGAATCTAAACATAAAATATAATCTGCATTTGAATTTTTAATTCCAATATTCCTAGCATTTGAAACGCCACTATTATCATTAATGAATATGACTTGTGCATACTTACTTAACTCATTTAATTTTTGAATTGTATACTTATCAATTGAAGCATCATCAACTATTATAATTTCGATATCATCAAGAGTTTGATTTAATACAGAAATAACTGTCCTTTCAATTGTTTTGCCTCTGTTATAACAAGGGATTATCACTGAAAAATTAGGATTTTTAAAATCATTTTTTATATATAAATCATCAATACCAATATCGGATAATTTAATTGTGTTGTCTAAAAATTTCTGTAAATTTTTCATAAAAATATATTCATCATTTTTTCTTATCAATTACCTTTACTTAAAAATTTTCTAAATTATAACATGACATCCTTACTAAAAATTTTGTAATATTTAAAAAATAATTATAATCCGCCAGACTTGTTGCAAGTTTCAAGTATTGAAATCATCTCCTCCGCACGTGCTTGAAAAGAATATTTTTTGATAATATACTCCCGTGCACCTTCAGCCTTTTTTTTATATTTTTCATTATTTTTCAAAATATCCTTAAGCTTATTATTGAAGTCTTTTTTATCATAATATACCGTCAAAAATCTTTTTATTTTTGGGTCCATTTCTACAACATCATCTGTCAGTATTACTGCCTCACAAGCAAGCGCATCATAGATACGATTTGAAACAAAGCCTTTTTTTGCCATATCATCCCAATGATCATTTAAGACAACCTTTGCGGAGCTGTAATATTTATATAATTCTTTATTGGCGATATTTTCTTTTTTGACTAAATCTCCATGAATAAATTGATTCCAATTTGAACCATAAAGAGTCAAATTGAATCCACCCTCTATCGCATATTTTACTGATTTGCGATAAACATTCCTTGAATTTCCCACAAATAAAATATCAGTCTTATATTGCTTTTCATTATTTTGAGGCAAGTGAAAAACTTCATGATCTGTTGCTTGTAGCAGCGCACTGACTTTTACATCTTCCCCAATACTATCCCTAACATTTTCTGCCCAATGTCGTGATGCTATACCAATGGCATCATATTTTATATATTCCTCTGTTGTAATATCATCAGGATGTGATATGTTCCACATAATATTTATTTGTGTACTTTTTAAATTTGCTTTTTCTATACCACGTACAATGACTACATTTTTATACCAAAAATTTTTTACAAAACTATCACATTCCAAATGAAACAAGACTTTTGCATTAAAACCCTGTTGCAAAAAATATTTTCGTAGTGACTCCGCAAAATAAAAATCCCCCCATAAAAACGAATCTTTTTGCGATGGCACAGGAATTTTCACTATTATATTTTTGTACCTATTAATTTTTATCAAGTAAGTTTATATAATCATATTATCTTGTAGTTTTTCACGCACTAAAATACTTGCATCAAGTAACGAGTCATGTGTCCCAGCATCAATCCATTCATTCTCTACCATGCGGACGTCAAGTTCATTATTTGATAAATATTGATTGTGTAAGTCTGTGATTTCAATTTCCCCACGCTCACTAGGAATAACCTCTTTAGCGTATCTTACAACACGATTATCAAAAATGTAAAGACCCGGAATTGCATAGTTACTCTTAGGATTTTTTGGTTTTTCTTCGATAGAAATTACTTGCATTTTTTCGTCAAATTCCACAACGCCAAACCTCTTAGGATCCGTAACGCTTTTTGCAAAAATACGACCACCTTTTTCAAAGCTCTGAATATCTTCTGAAAAATCATCTGCAAAAATATTATCCCCCAGTATCATCGTAACATCATCATCATCTAGAAATGACTCTCCTATAATAAATGCCTCTGCAAGACCTTTTGGCTCATCTTGAATTTCATAAGTAAACCTTACGCCAAATTCTTTCCCGGACCCTAAAAGATTAAGGTAATTTCCTGCATGAGTAGGTGCTATGATAATAAGAATATCTTTAATACCAGCCTTAATGAGAGTATTCAATGGATAATAAATCATTGGTCTATTGTATACCGGGAGAAGTTGTTTGCTCGTCATAGAAGTCAATGGTCGCAATCGTGTACCTGAACCTCCGGAAAGTATTACTCCTTTCATAATAAAACTTATTAACTAAATTACCTATTTAATATAACATGGTTCAGCATTTTTTCAATATTTTCATATTGATTTTTTGGAGAATATTTATTTATACAATAATCTTTTGCGCTTGTAATTAGATTACTATCTATTTCTTTTTTATAAATTTCCTCTATTTTTTCAAACCACTCGACATCACTGGAAAGAAACCCATTTTTACCATCAATAATATTCTCTTTGTATACATAAGTCGGAGTAGCTATTGAGGGCGTTCCGACTATACTTGCTTCAAAATATTTTAATTCAGATTTACAATTTGTAAATTCATTATTTACTAATGGAATAATATTCACATCTACCCCTGCAATACGTTCTTGGAGTGTTTGAAAATCAACTAAACTTCTTTTTTTTATTCTCTTAGACTGAACAAATTTTTCTAAGCTTTTTGGAAAACTCATATATCCTACAACCTCTACATATATATTCTCATACTTTTCCAATAGTGCAATAATAGTTGGTACAACTTTACTAAAATCGTTAATATGGGAGGGAGTCCCACTAAAATACCCAATAATAAATTTTTTTGATTGTTTAAACTCATTCTTACATATTTTTTCTGACACACTTATTTGCTCCTCATTTAAAAAATTAGGAATAACAAATGATTTAAAAGTAAATATTGATTCCAATCTTTCTTGTAAAAACTTATTTGTTGTAATACCATAATCACATTTACTCGCTACTAAAAATATTTCAGAAATATATGAAAACCAATAATCAATAGCTCCTTTTTGAGAAAAATCTACATTAAGTGTATTCATTAAAAGAGGTATTTTTTTTACATCAAAAACAAGATCATCTACATCAAATATTATTGGTATACGCCGATCCTTTGCTAATGAAATAAATTGATCAACTTCAAGTGACCACATCATACGAGATATTACAATAATATCTATTTGATTTAGATGTTCTCGCAACCATATCAACTCTGATTCTATAAAGTATGACCCTATCCAAGCATTACTATTGTCCAATGATTGACACATATTATAAACTCTATATCTAAATGTACTCGCATTCATTTCATGAGAAATATAAACAACCTTTTTTTTTGTTTTATCTGATAATTTTTCCAGACGCTCCTGCAGAGATCTTTCCCATGGCTCAATATTAGCTTTCATCTTATTTATCTTTATAACTTATATCTTCATATTCTTCAGGCACAATAGCAGAATTAGAGCCAATTTTAATCAATAAATTTTTATTATGTGTCTCATTCTATTCTATATACTAAGTTGACTAAAGTGCACCGCCTCATATTACTTAATTAAATATTCTTATGCATAAACTCCAACGCACTTTCAAAAGATTCATCCCAAGAATAGCTAAGGTTATTATTCTCATAGTTTTCTTTCCTTTTTTGCAAATTTTTAGCTAACTCTATAGACCGAGCAATAGCATCAATAAAGCTTTCATCATCCAAATCAGTCAGAATTATGTTATCGCTATATGGTAATATTTTTTTATTTTCATACTTATTAGTTAAAACAACCCCCCCAGAAGCAATGATGTCTAAAGGCGGGTAACTGGGATGTGGTGTGTACATCAAACATACAGCAAGATCGATCGTTTGTGCAAATTTTTGATATTGACTCCAATTCATATGTCCCAAAAATATAGGCTTTGTTCCATCAGAAAAGGTGACATCCTGAATATCTGAAGATCCTGCAAAATAAATATTCCACTCATCCGTTTTTAAAATTCCCTCCCTAATAGATTTATCAATAAATCTCAACCCTGTATAAAATAAATTTCGTTTATTGTGTGGTCTAGCATAAAAAAATAAATTTTTCTTTGTTTTTTTTATGAACTGTTTTTTTCCAGGAGCATACATGTGCTGTGGAAATGCTGGCTCAAAAAAACATCCATTCTTAACTACGTTATCTTTTTTAACATTTTTAAAATATTCAAATAGAACCTTTGTGTTAAGGATATACTTAATATTTTTTTGCTCAAGTACTTGATTACACGCTAGTTGCTCATCTCCATTTGGATAAAAAAAGGATTCAACCTCTTGTAAAATATACAAAAAATTCTTTCTACGATTAATTTCATCAATCACTCTTGCACTCCACCATGATGTTGCTAAAAAAATATCTCCTTCTATTACTTCTAATTTGTTATGATTCTCAATATTATGAGCATCATTAAAAAAGAATGTAATATTTTTTGGTATCGGGATATTAATCATTTTCAAAAAATCAATATAATCATCAGAACTGGCTTCTTTGGTAAGAGTAATTATACGCAAAGGCAATTGATACCTATTTGCAAATAGCGTTGCAAGAATAAGTGATGTTGCAACACCACCGAAAAGACTTTCCTTAGAGATGCTATCTGTGACAATATTCAAACGCTGTCCTCCCTCCTCGGAAGCAATCCAATCTATATTCACAATATTGAACGGTGAAGTTGCGGCTAGCATTGTTTCCACAGTAATTATATTTTCTTTTTTTTGTGTATCATAAGATTTATAACTCATATTTTCTGTTTTTTCTGATAATTTTTCAGTCTCAAAAAAATGTCTTTTAATTTTATATAATCTTTTTTTCAAAAAAACACAAATTACAAATGGGTTCTTCACACTTTCTCTCAGACCTTTTTTATAATGAATATAAGCATTGCGCAGTTTCCAGAATTTTGACAATTGCATTTGTTGAATCATACAATCTCTTTGTTGCACGTCTTGTTGGGTTTGTCGTAGGACTTGCTGGGTTTGTCGCAAGTCCTGTCGAGTTTCCTGCAAGTCTTGTTGTACTAGCTGAACTGCGCGCTCTTTTTGTTGCACATCTTGTTGAATTCCATTAATAATAAATTCTTTATCATTTATATATTTAATCCTATCCATTTCATGTGAATATGAATATTTTTTCTGCAATTCATCTTGAATACTCAATAACTCACTTGCTGTATGTGTATCTAAAAACAAAACACCTAAACCAAACGACTGATGAAACTCAATTGTCTTGTACTGCTCTTTTAGCTCATTCCAAAATTTATATACACCAAAATCATCTTCGGAAACTTCAATATCATGAAACAACACAATACCGTCATCTGCAACTTTTTGTATCCATGTATTGAAATCGTGCTTAATTGCATCGTATGTATGTAACCCATCAATATGCAAAATGTCTATAGAATTGTTTTCAAAATCATTCACAGCTTCATCAAAGGTTTTTTGCAATAAATTTATTTGAACTTGTGAATAATACTTCTTTTGTATTTTTTTTACTCCTTCAATTATACTTTCATCATAAAAACCAGCGTGTTTTTCACCCTCCCATGTATCAATAGCATTAATTTTAACATCTATTTTATCATCCTTTGCAGCTTGTGCAAAACTAAATAAGGATGTTCCTTTATGTGTGCCTAGTTCAACAATAATTTTTGGTTTTATATTTATAGTCAAATCATAAGCAAATTTTTTATGCCCAACCCATGGCCAAGCAATATCTTGAAAATCTTCTTCATACTCAAACTTTGGATTATAATATTTCCATTGCATACATATTTTCTTATTTATTACTATTGCATTGTAAAATCTCTCTATACACACGCGATAATGCACTTGACATATCCTTATCTACAATCCAGTTATTTACCGGTAACTGAACTGAGACTTTATCATTCCATTGTTTATCACGATTTTTGTCATGATTTACAATAAACTTTGAATAATTATCATAAAAAAAATTTTCCAAATAATCAAAAATTAAAGAGTCTTGAAAGTTAAAACATCTCATATTTTTTTTTATGTTTTTTTTTATAAAATTAATATCTTTATTATATAATACATCACTTTTAGATATCAACAAGGAATACGCCTTGAAAATGGACGCGTCAATTACACAATTCAAACAAGCTAGATTCACTGACTTATTATGCATATAGTTTAATATACGAATAATTTCAATATCATCATATCCCATTGATTTGTTTACATAATGATCTTTTTTTATTTTATATCTCTTAACAATTTCAACATCTACTATTTTCAAAAATTCTACCATAATATCACCTCCCGCATCTTGAATGCTATCATAATTAATAATGTCTATATTACCTCCAAAGGCATCTTTGTATAAATCTAAAACTTTACAATTATTAATTATTTGACTTTTAAATGGCTTATTCATATTTTGAAAAAAATATTCACTCCAAGTATACGTGTTACCATGCTTTATCATCTCTTGCCAATGTGAAATCATGACTTCACAAATACTACGCTTAACATATACAACATTAACCAAACAATCACTTAATAATTCCTGCAGCTTTTCTATATCCTCAACATCTAATTTATCAAAATCCTCAGAGGAAATTATGATTGTATTAGATTGTATATTTAATATTTGTTTTATTATTTCTTCTGCAGAAACATATTCTTTTTTAAATAGCAAATGAGCCAACTTATGGTGTCCGTAACCGTCAAGTCCCAGTTGTGGATACACAACATCTGCATCATTTAATATTTTCGCATTCTGATACAATGATTGTTGTATATAAGTTGATGCAGTCTTATGAGGTCCAATATGTAATATAATTTTTTGTTTATTACTATTATTTTGTCTCAAGCTTGAAAAAAACATATATTTAAATTAGTAACCTAGCCACTTTTAGCCCATCTTCATTTACTTAGGTATAGACATATAAGTAGTATATGCTAATATACGATAAAAGCAAGATAAATTAATACAATTATATTTAGGAGGAGTAAGAATGAAAAGAAGTATTTTTTATCAAATAATATTTTTTAGTACTTTCACAATTTATCAAACAGCCCTTTGTGCTTCCGTGCCATTTAACTGGACACCTAACACAGAATCAAATCTTGGAGGTTACATCATTTATTACGGCACAGAATCTCGTAATTATCAATTCAGTCATGACGCTGGTAATCCACCATTAATAGATGGTAAAGTTACCACAATGATCACAGGATTAGAAGATGACACACTATATTATTTTTCTCTCATTGCATATCTTAAAACCGGTAGCCCTAGTGGTCAATCTTGGGAATTGACATGTATTACACCATCATCTGATTCTTCCAATAAATTCAAAATATGGACCGTTTATTTAAATGACGATGCTATACAAGATACGGTATTCATTAATGAAACTGGTGTTTATGCTATATATGGCTCCAAAACAACCACTGCTCAACCAACATTAATTACGAGTGATTTTACATTGGGTGTGTGGTCACCCGAAAAAAATATCTTGAAGTTCACTGACATAAATGGTGATGGCATACTTGATTTTTACGGTATAGGCGATTATGGTATTCGTGTTGCCTATGGCATTGATGGTTATTCATTTGAACAATCTGCGTTACTCATACATGGCTTCGGATATTCTGACAACTGGAGCATCAACGATTTTCGCAACTTTACCGATATTAACCAAGATGGCTTTATTGATTTTGTTGGCTGGAAGGATAATGACCTTTGGACCTCGATTTCCATGGAAGGCATGTCCTTTGGAGATGTTTCTATTTGGGAGTAATCTTAAACAACATTATAAAACAGATTATTGATAGTATTCAATAATCTGTTTTTTATAATTTTTTATATAATATTACAAATATTTCCCTTATTAATGACAATATATCCATTTAACAATGTAACATTTTCTACATTATATTTAATTTTATTATTATTTTTGTCTAACAAATTTCCACCTGACTCTGACAAAATAACATCCGCCGCACAAATGTCCCACAACCCACTTTTACTACTTGAATTTATGTAAAGATTTGCATCACCTCGTGCGATCCAACACATCTTAATTCCTGCTGAACCAGCTGCGGTTTGCGCCATGTTATATCTCCTTGCTATTTCCTGTTCAAATTCTCCAATATGATTTCTACTTACCAAAATCTTACCATTTTTTATTGAAGCTTCAGTTACTTTAATTTTTGACCGCAACGCCAACTTACAACCTACTTCTCCGATACAGTTCAATCTAATTTGAGGGGCAACATGATAAAAATATGCACCTTCATTTTTTTGAGCGTAATATAACTCATTTAACATTGGAGCGTATACTACTCCAAGTACTGACTCCCCTTTTTTATTTACTAGTCCCACCATAACACTAAACTCTCCTGTTTTTTGCATAAAATCGCTAGTGCCATCAAGGGGATCAATAATCCACACAAAATCTGCATTTTTTCTTTTTTTAAAGTTATCCCTTATTTCTTCACTAAGAATTGGAAAATTATATTTTGATAATTCTTTCATCAAACAATCATTTATTGCAATGTCAGCTTCTGTTACAGGCGTTTTATTTTGTTTTTGTTCTATAGTGTACTCCGCGCCATGGAATTGCATAGCAATCGTGCCTGCATGTATTGCAATTTTTATTATTTCTTGAATATTTATATTATGATCTAGCATTAAATTTGATTTAATATATATTTATACTGAATAAGTTAACAATGTTGCATCTATAATAATTTATATCATTGACAGACACCAAATCTATCACTGTATTTTGAATTATTGATTATTATAATTGTTTTTCTATGTAATTTATAATTTTTTTAACACTTTGTTCCACTGTTTCTTTTTTTGTATCTACTATTATTTCTGAATTGCAAGGTTTTTCAAATGGGTCTTGTATTCCTGTGAAGTCTTTTATTTTACCTTTTTTTGCTTTAGCATACATACCCTTTACGTCACGTTCTATACATTTTTCTTTCTTACATTTTACATACACTTCTACAAAATTATTTCCACATAAATTTCTAGCAAAATCACGCATTTTTTCATATGGCGAAACAAATGCAGATACTACATTCACACCATTACTTGAAAGCATTTGTGCAATATATGACATTCTCTCTATATTTTTATCTCTATCTTTTTTGCTAAATTCTAAATCATTACTAATAGTTTCACGTACCACATCGCCATCTAATCGCTGAATTTGCAAATTTTTATTTTGAAAATGCTTTTCAATTTCTTTTGCTAATGTTGTCTTTCCACTACATGGTAATCCTGTAAACCAAATTACTATTCCTTTTTTATTATTTTTCATTCTTGGTGCATTAATTAATTTTACTCCACTCATGCCCTATTCGCATTATTCCACCACCTGAACCGTCTTGTTTTATAATCTTTATAAATTCATCCCTATTATCAATTTCATCTATCATAATACTTTCACCTTCTTTTTTCTTAAACAATACGGACTTAAAGTATATTCTACCCATATTAAACATTGTATTCTCAAATTTAATTATAATAATATTCTTTCCCTGCTTCCAATCAATATTAAAATCACTACTTTCCATATTATTACCACATAAAAATATATTACTATTTTTATCAAAAATTTGTATTGCTAAAATAAAATATTGACTCGCATCTTTGATATGAATTTCCACTTTTACAGAAAAACTATCTCCCATTGTAATTTTTTTTAATTTTTCTTCTCCATCATCAATAATTTGCATTCCAATAATATTTGCGAGCTTATTTTCTTTTTTATTCTTCAATTTATTTTTTCTTTTATTTTCTTTTTTTCTCATCTCTTCAATCTCATCTAATCCTAATTTTGCCTCCATTGTCATATTTTTCATGACATATTCATCACATACCTCATCCACATCTCCTATTTTTAGCATTTTACCATCATGAATAAGCATTGCCCTATCACAATATTTTCTTACTATCTCTATATCATGAGTTACCAGTATGACAGTTCGATCAGAATCACTATAGCCTTCAAATACATCTATACATTTTTTTTGAAAATTACTATCCCCCACTGCCAACACCTCATCCATCAATAATATATCCCGATTAGCATGAATTGACACACTAAATGCTAATCGCGCACTCATGCCACTGCTATAATTTTTAAGTTGTTGATCTACAAATTTTTCTAACTCTGCAAACCTTACTATATCATCAAATTTTACATCTATTTCTTTTTGTGTAAGTCCTAAAACAGTAGCGTTAAGGTAAATATTATCCCTCCCTGATAGCTCCGGATTAAATCCTATACCTAATTCTAAAAACGGTGATATGAGACCATTTATTTCTACAGCACCCTTGTCTTGTGCATACACACCAGCTAAAATTTTCAAAAGTGTACTTTTACCACTACCATTCTTACCTATTATGCCAAAAAATTCTCCCTTTTTCACTTCAAAAGACACATCTTTGAGAGCGTTAAATTCTTCATAATTTGATATTCCTTTGCCCATATTAACAAATACACTTCTGAGCGTGTCAACTTTTTTATGCGGAATTTTAAAAATTTTTGACACGTTCTTTACTGAAACTACTGTTTCAGTTTCTTTTTTTAATTGATATTTTTTACCATTTCCTATCCCATCCTTATTCACCTCCTCTAAAGGCTGGGAAATTTTTAATTTATTAGGTTGTTGTTTATTATTTTTCATTATAATGATACTTATAAATATTCTGCTATTTTAGGCTCTGCCTTTTTATACACCCAAATACTACACACAAACCCTCCTACAACTATTGCCAAAAATACTACATATTGCATAGGATCTGCATAGTGCTCCTCAAACATTGATTCTTTAGTAAAATGAATTATAAAAGCAACAGGACTCAAAAGTAGCCATCTATGCGACCACTCTGGCAATATTGTTAATGGGTAAAAAATTGGCGTTGCGTAAAAAAGCGTAGAGAGCAATGCTGCCCATATCATGCCTATATCTTTAAATCTCAGGATAAGTGGCGCTGTAATCAAGCCAAATGAAACGATGAGCACGTACATCACTATAGAGAAGAATAGGAATAATCCAAAAGAGAATAACGATGGTAAAAAATGATACCATGAAAAAAAAGCAACAATTACCATCAGGTTAGCTATATAAATCATGGATGCATTAATAGTTGATGCAACCACAATCGTCCATCTAGGTATGTAGATTTTTGTTACTAATTGTTGTTTGCTATTTAGCGAATTCATAGCTGCATTAGTGCCTTCTGAGAAAAAACCAAACAACATCAATCCCACTAACAACTGCAGTGAGTAATGATTTGGACCCCCTCTGCCAGCAGCTTGAGCAAAAATACTAGTAAAAACAAAGTTTAGCACAAGAAAAAGTAATAGCGGACTAAGTATCGCCCACAAATAACCCAAAACTGACCCTTGGTAACGAAGTTTAAAATCCGTTTTTGCAAGCATCCAAATCAATTCTTTGTAATTTTCATGCTTTTGTAATGATTTGAACATTATTCTAATTTAGTAACTACCACAAATAAAAATACCTTCAAAAAGGTATTTTTATTGTATCACCATAGACATCTTATTACAAGATTGCTCATATATATCATTGCAGACTCATATAAAATGCTGGTGTTCCGTCTGTGAATTCAAAATCACTCCATTTATTTAAAATTTTATCTCTATCCGTCACACCCCTGGTATAAAGTTGAGCTCCAGTTCGCTTATTGTATAAGCGATATATTGGGATGAATCCTGATTGCTCTGCGAGAGGTGCGTAAAATGCTGGTGTTCCGTCTGTGAATTCAAAGTCTTTGTATTTATTCAGTATTTTATCTCTATCACTCTTACCCCTTGTATAAAGTTGTGTACCAGTTCTCCTATTGTATAAGCGATATATTGGGATGAATCCTGATTGCTCTGCGAGAGGTGCGTAAAATGCTGGTGTTCTGTCTGTGAATTCAAAATCCGTCCATTTAAGTAAGATTTTATTTGCATCATTTTTACCACGTGCATATAAGTGCATGCCAGTTCGTGTATTGTACAAACGATAAATTGGCAGAAAACCAGAATGAATACTGGTATGATTTGCTATGATTAACTGTGTATAACGACAATTTTCTTGATATGCATCTAATGCTATATGTTTTTTTGCCCAATATCGCCCCTTTGCATTTGATTTCGAGCAAAATGTATTTGTATTTAAATTATATTCAACTCCAAAAACAGCTTTGTTTGCATTGTCAAAAACATCATAAAAAGCACATTCGTCATAATCACCTGAGGTAAATTCATAACATTGTTCATTAAGCGCCCAATCAAAATGATTTACCAAATCATCTAATTGATAAATATCATTTTTCAAACCAACTGACAAATCCCTCTCATGTGCCTGTTGTGCAAGCCATACATTATAACTCAGTTGATCCTGTGCTGTAATTATTGGACTAAATCCAGTTGTCCCTGGTGACCAATCTTCATTTTGAACAGGTAACTCCGTAGGGTCATCATCATCTACCTCATATTCATTTACATTATCCAGCTCAACGCCATCACAACCTTTGCCTCGAGCCAAATCAAACCGACCTTCTATTGTCGGTTTAATTTTATATATATTATTCGCACGAATATCCAACCAAAGCTCTTTAGGATAAGCCTCTACTTCATCTCCTACAAAATCCCAATTATATTCGTCTAATGGAAAAGGTGGATTATCTGGACGTACAGGAGTATCATGACTTGAATTTGTAAACTCCAGTGCTCCTACTGAAAAATAACAAATAACCTTTTTACCTTGTGCATGTAATTGTGCAATTTGATCACTCGTTGCATCAAATAAATCAATGTCATACATTACGACATCCTTATTCATATCAACATCATCCAATAATTGCCAATGCCAAGTGATATTTTCAAAACTATGCGGTTGCCACCATGCATGAGTTGGACTACTCCAAAATACAAATAAAACTATACTAAAAAATACTAAAAATTTATTCATAATAATCATTCAAAAAACTTAATGCACGAGTAAAATTACCTTGCTAGTCATTTTTAATTTATTTGAGCATAAAAAGCAGGACCCCCATCTGTAAACTCAAAATCTGAGTATTTGTTTAAGATTTTTTCTCTATCTGCTATTCCTTTAGTGTATAAATGCATTCCAGTTCTTGTGTTATATAGTCTGAATATTGGAGTTAGTCCTACCGCTGGAGACATTGCAGCATAAAAAGCTGGTCCTCCGTCTGTGAATTCAAAATCATGCCATTTGTTTAGTATTTTGTCTCTGTCAGCCTCTCCCTTTGTGTATAGTTGAGCTCCTGTTCTTGTGTTGTATAATCTGTACATTGGAGTATTTCCATCATTACTCGTGCTTGCATAGAAAGCTGGTACTCCGTCTGTGAATTCGAAATCTGGATATTTGTTTAATATTTTATCTCTATCTGCCTGTCCCCTAGCATAAAGCTGAGTTCCTGTTTTTTTGTTGTATAGGCGGTAGATTGGAGTTGATAGACCTCCTGAAGATGTGATTATGGCATTTGTTATTGTTCCCATAGTTAATGCATGTCCTAATTCATTTGACAATTCATTTACTCGTACCTCAAGATTTGACGAGCCTGCTGTGAATCCTGGAGTAGTTGACGCGTGAATTGTTATTAAATGAACATCACTTCCAACTGCCACTCCCTCAGCGTGAATTCCAGCAAATCTATAGTGACCTTGTCCGATGCTATCTGGATTAGCTAATGCTAGATAATCTGTGGTTGCCAAAGTCTTATCCATACCATCAGCTCCTTGTGCGACGTCAACTATGACATCATCAGCATCAAAATCAAGATACATATTAAATGCACCTAAATTTTTACCTCCAGTATCAATATGTACTTCTATATCAAAATTTGTACTCCCTCCCAATTCCTGTGCATTAGGAGTCAACCATACATCGCCCTCAGCTGCATGCACGATATTGCCAACACTAATTATCACTATTGCACATATTATACTTATATATATCTTTTTCATTTTTTATTATTAATGTTTATTACTTATGAATATGTTTAATTATACCACACTATTTATAATTCACACCACCCTGTACCATCCATATCAAAACCTAATGAATAACGTAAGATGAGAGACACATCCGCAGCAGTAGTACCGTCTATGCAATTTACATTTCCAGTAGTTAATGATGTCATCCAATTCGTTCCGCTCATATTAAATCCGTCAACATTCCTCAATGTCAATTGAGCATCTGTTGTATCCACAGAACCATCCTGATCTACATCAGCACGAATCACGCTACCAGAAGCAACACTAAAAGAAATAATGAAATCACTAATATTTTCATTTCCATTCGTGCAACGAATATAATAATTATATGCAGTGCCATCAGACAAACCTGTTACATTTTGTATGTGCACATCAGTACCTGTTGTTTCCATTGTTGTCATTGATGCATAGGGAGTATTTGCAACTGTTGCGTATCCACAAGTTGCGTCATTTTCTGTGTTTAATTGCAAATTTACGCTTGTTGTTCCGCTTAATTGCTCTCCGCTGGGACTGCCATCATACCTATCTGGTGCCATATTATCTTCTATTCTTGATAAAAAAACATCATAACAGCCATACGATATTAAGTCTGTACCAAACATATTCATAGACTCCTTAAATCTTCCCGCAAAATATACCAAACCTTCATTATCTACAGCAAAAGCTTCTCCAGCATCATAACTTGAACCGCCAAATGATTCTAAATGAGTCACTATTCCATCTGCAGAATTTAAAACGCCATAATATATATCAAGTGATCCATTTGAAGTTGTTGATTCTCCATCAGAACTAAG
This sequence comes from Hyalogyrina grasslei, assembly GCA_034780735.1. Classification (NCBI taxonomy): domain Eukaryota; kingdom Metazoa; phylum Mollusca; class Gastropoda; family Hyalogyrinidae; genus Hyalogyrina; species Hyalogyrina grasslei. Next base: position 25,679 of record JAUZSW011120979.1, read on the forward strand.
TGTTCCATAAAATCCACCTGTAATATATAAATTGTCATTATCAACCTTGATATCTCTAGTGTAGGCGGAAGATGTACCTACTATATATTTTCCCCAATCAAGCTCACCAGCACCATTCAATTTAACAACAAAAATACTATCTCGATCAGTTCCATTGAAAACTTGTCCAAAAATATTAGCATCTTCCTTAAATCGTCCCGTAATATATACATTGTTATTTTCATCTACATCCAATGCATCACCATAATCTCGTTGATTAATATCATCCCCTCCACTCTTTGCCCATTGTCCGACTCCTGCACTATCTAACTTTGCAACAAAAGCATCATAAGCCCAACTTTCAGTTCCTCCAGCACTGAGAGATGTTCCAAAAAAATCTACTGTATCACTGAAGCTACCAGTTATATAAACATTACCATCGCTATCCACAGCCACGTCAGAAGATTGGTCAATTTCTGTATTACCAGCACTCTTTGCCCATACTCCATTTCCATCATTGTCCATTTTCATCACAAATATATCAGCACTACCCGCAGAACTTATCGTCGTACCAAAATAATCACCAGAACCATAAAAACTACCTGCTATATAAACATTATCACTATTATCTATAAAAATTGATTTCGGACTGTCAGCAGAAGTTCCTCCAAACTTATGTGCCCAAGTAGTATCTCCATCACTATTCAGCTTGGCAATAAACCCATCATCACTTCCAGATGATATTAAACTTACTCCAAAAATATCAGCAGTATCTCTAAAGCGTCCCGTAACAAATATATTATTATTGCTATCTATATCAATTGAGGGCTCAGTAACAAAATCAGATCCGCTAGCTTGTTTTGCCCATACAACATCACCATAAGCATCTAGCTTTGCGACAAAAATATCATGTGCATCATTAATTGTTAAATTAACACCAAAGATATCAGCATCGGCATTGATAATTCCTGCCACATAAGAATTTCCTAAATTATCCATCACCACACCATATCCACCTTCACTTCCACCACTGGTAGAATAACCATTACATGCACCTGTATAATTACCTCCAGCATGTTGTGACCATTCCACCGCTGACACATCCCAAACATTAATAAATAAAAGACTTATTATAATTAAATAAAAATATTGTCTATGTGTTTTTACTTTTTTACTCATTATTATTTCTTAAAGAGTTAACTTATTAATTATATCATATTTTTATTCACCGTCCATCATTGCAGAGCTACACAATTCATCGTATGGCCAATCAACATTACCATCTCCATTATTATCAACTCCATCCAAACAAGTATAACTACTTTTATCCAAACTACTCAAATCATAAAATGACTCCTCATTTCCGATAATTTTATCTGCCACAGTTGCATAGACTTGATCATTTGTAATATTTGCCTTATTAACAACAAACGGTGTATATCCCATCTTTATCAAATTTTGAATATGTTGCTCTGGCGTGACACTCAATTCCCTCATAGCTCTATTACTTAATAAAACTAATATTTTTGCATTTGGATTCAAATATTGTGCAAGTTCTGGCGGACCGCTTACATGATTGTGTTGAATTTCTCTTACATCATTATACCCCTGTCTAATAATGCCCGCTTTTTTATGCTTAAGATCCTGCTGCTCTTCCAACCACATTTCCGTATTAGTTCCCCTAATATCAATAGTCGTCTGCATTTCATCAAGCCACTGCATCGCTGTCTTTTCCTCCATCCGACCATATGCATCATATCCAATCCCAGCTGGCGAAACATCTAAAGCTTTATCTAACTGATATTCTGCATGAGTCTTGTGTGTGTTAGTTAAAAATTGAAATGGAATATCTCCATCTGGTAGCCATTCACTCACACCAAGCACGTCATCATTCTCATCCACTGGCATATTACCAGATATGCCCCACCAAAAAGAATATTTTTGCCCCGCATTTGCAAAAGTATCCAAAGCATTGGCCAGTGCACCATTCTTCATATATTCAGGTCTCCCATCAACAAATTGATACGGTATTTCTGTATACATTTCATGACCTGCATGCACTGGATAGGACCCAGACAAACTATGCAACATTACATCTTCATAGCCACGACTCGTCATAATACTACTTAATCCTGTCGCAACTTCTTCAATCGGTAATTCTATTGGTGAACCATCATCAGAGAGTTGATAATTATATGTCCAACCTCTAGGATTATTTGGCTGTTCTGCATAAATTCCATAAAAAGCAAGATTTATCCAAAGGACTGGAGCAGGCTTTCTCACAGGTGCTACCGTTTCACCATACAACTGTGCTAGATACGCCTTGTATGGATGTAATGTAAAAATCCACTTATCCACAGCAGCAAATCTCACAGGAATAACGAAATGATACGTTTCTCCTGTAGGAATATACCCATCTTTTTGTTCCTCATAGCCATCATAATGTATAAATGAATATTCATACGTCCAGCTATCAATATCCCTTAGAATATGCATGAATGGATATAACTTGTAATTGTAATCCCTACGCGTATTTTTATTACTTCCACTGTAATCAGATGTATCTCTACTATATTCTAAATAAGTATAATCAAGAGATGTTCCCACGCTAAAGTTATTGTCTTTTGCAGTAATGACGGGTGCGTATGAACCGTTTGTAGTTCCTCCATATCGGAGGTCAGCCATGTATTTACAAATAGTAATATCATCATCTGCATCATATTCACAAAAACTATCTCCTCCTGTGTTGTCACCCTCCCTTGTATATGACCCATGATACAAGCCGACGATAAATCTGTCATCTCTATATTCACTATAATTGCTATCATCACTTAATTGCCTACCCTCCTCCATATACAACCTGTGACTGTTTAGTATATCCAGCTCAGCACCATCCAGCTCAATGCCTGGAATCTGCAAATCTGGCATTTTTTGTTTATCTCCACTTGTATTTATTATTGTATATTCCACATCAAAGCCACCGTTTTTTTCTATAAGTACATGAGAGATATCGAGATTTCCTCCAGATTTATCATCAAAAAAACTCTTACCTTGAGTATCGATCAATACTTTATTATCACTTTTTCTTTCTATAGAGATATGATTATTTTCAAGTGTTGTATTTAGATGCAAATTATTTTGATAAGTAAATTGTTCATCACTGGCCTCACACCATTCTGTCTCATCCATATCTAAACCAACAGAATGTCTGAGAGTTAATTGCGCATCCACATCATCTACAATTCCACTACAGTTTACGTCGCCTGTGATTCCTGATACCTGCCAATTCGTACCTGTCATATCTAGCCCTTGCAAATTTCTCAAAATCAACATAGCATCAGCCGAATTTGTAATATTATCTTGATTAACATCAAACCTATTATTGATAGCAAAAACTAACTGTCCAAAAACAGTCCCCATAATTATAAAATATATTATCAAGTGTTTTTTCATAAATTATATTGATAATTTATCATTCACACCACGCTGTGCCTTCCATGTTGAATCCTACACTACGTCTCAAAATTAATTGCACATCATCACTATCAGTATCCCCATCACAATCCACATCCCCTGTAATTGAAAAACCAATCCAATTAGTAGTTGCCATATCCAAACTAAGGAAATCCCTCCATGACAATAGTGCATCACTAGTATTTACCATTGCACTATTATTAACATCCGCACGAGTAGAAAAATCCAGCAAATCAATAATACCATCATCATCGATATCGCCACAATAATCACTTAACTTCCAAATTCCCGAATCACTCCAACCTGTATCTGCATCACATTTATATTTAAATTGCTCAGTTGTTCTTGTGATAATGGGAGCATCCTCGACTACAAGACTTGGCATTATGTCCATAGCAACTTGTCCAGCACTACCACCTCCTAAAGCAATATTTTTTGCGCTTTGAATTCCTTCAAACACATAGGACAACATTGCATCTGTCATTCTATTGACCGCATACACGTCCAAACGATCATAGGGCTGGTATTGTCCATTACTCACCCCCGAATAACTTATATAATGATTGGCCGTATAATTATAAGTTGTTCCATCATAATCGTAAGTATGAGTAGGGTCAGTGTCTGATAATACTCGCACAAAATCTTTATCTTCATTAGGTATATTTATCAATTCATACACTGCCCGAGCCGCTGCCTCATCAGTATTCCACGTCCAAGGATTACTTCCTGAATCACTTGCAATATCGTCATTACCAATTTGAATTTGTAATTTCACATCACTTGGATAAGTTTCCAAATCCTCTCGAGTCATCAAGAAGGAAAGCCATGGTTCAAGTGTTAATATAAACCGTCCATCAGCTCCCCAATTTTTTGTACCAAATAATTCTTTTCCTACATAAATCGATGCGCCTCCACCATAAGAATGCCCCATGATTCCCACATAACTCGTATCAATCCAACTGCCCCACTCAGTAATTGAACTATCAATCATATCAATAATGTTCGGGTAGCTAACATTGATATTACCCACATAGCCAGGAGCACCTGAATCTGAGAAATTATAAATATTCACAACACTATACCCATGACTAGCAATGAACTTGAATAGTTTATCATAAGTACTTGCCTCCCTTCCCCATCCAGAAATAAAGAAGATTGTTTTCTTTTGCTCTTGTATTCCATCTGGATGATAAATTGTTATTATTCCCTTATCTGTCACCGTAATGCTCGGTTCTGTAACTGTACCGTGAGTTCCCCAACCTCCGTACCCATCTATTATCCCTCCACTAGCATCATCCAAATTTGGGTACTCACTAACAGCTGTTGACACTCCATTTGTTCCATCCCAACCAGCCAGTCGTGCAAATAAATACCATGCTGCTTGTCCTTTTAGGGTACAATTCAATCGTGATTCATGATTAGCACCATTGTCAGAATGAGCACAACCACCCATGCCCCCATAACCATCAACTCCATCGCCAGTAGTTAATTGATCAAGCTCACTATCATCATGTAATTGTAAATATTCTACAGCCCAATTACCATCACGACTTCCATTGTCGTATGGCGCTTCATTATCATATTCCAAAGCATCTATTAATCTTTTGTCTAAATAGTAATGATTGTTAACTGAAGAGTCTGCCTGACCCGTTGTATCATCTGGATCAAAATTTTCAATATCAGAAAAATCAAAAAGTATTCTATCCTGAGATTGTACATGATTTCTAATCTGAGTATTAGGCATATCTGAACTGTCACCTTCACCACCACCATTAGCATGAGCAGTCATAAAAACAAATTTCACTGGATGTTCCGCTGCTCGTGCATGTGGACTAGCTGGAGTAATCATCACCGTATCAGTATAAGTTGAACCACCCTCACTAAATTGAGCAATCAACCATTCCATACTCCTGAGATACCTATCAATATCATGTCCTGAAATATTACACCAAGACCACATTATGACATTAACATCATAATGATCAGTATCTACTAAATAATCATGAGTTGTTTCAGCCCAATCAGCTATCCCGTCACCGTCAGAATCGCTATCTCCCTGACTAAGATCTGCAGGAGAAGGCATGCCACGATCATCTAAACTAAGACTGTTCTCATCTCCTTCGATTGTATCAGTCCAAGCATACGTCGTATCAAATGAAGGAAAGCTCTCTAAACCATTCATTCCTGTAATAAGTTGGCTACCATGAGAAGTATGATTATATGCTCCATGAATATTTTGTTTTGCATGCGTAATCCATTCACTAGGAATGTCCTCCAAATCTGTATTAGTGTGATCTACTACAAATCCTGCCTGAGCAGTTTGCGTTAAACAAAAGAGAGTAAAGATTATTAATATTTTTTTCATATTTTTTATTTACTATTTACTACACATTAAAACATATTTAACCCAAAGCTAACTATCACTCCATTTCTGCCATAAATACCTCGTATGCACCATCCGCAGTCTCTCCATTCCAATCACTTCTAAAAAGCATTTTTGTACCATCAGGACTAACGCTTCCTCGAGAGCCTCCTCCTGTCGTACGAGTCTGCACAAAACGATTAACCAATCCGCTTTTATCCAGTTTCAATCCGACCACCTCCCTATGATCTTCAGCTGTAGTACTTAAATAACACCAGCCTCGCCTCCTATGATTACGACAGGAAATATGCCCTCCATTGTACTTGTCCGGTAAAACTTTTGTTTCAACACCGTCCTCCAAGTCATATTGCCAAATGCCTCGACGAGCACCATATTCATACTGCAAAAATATTTCCTTATTATCAGCCGTAACACCTATATCACCATGACTTGCAACCTGAGTTAAATTGCGAATTAGATTAAACTCCAGATCATACTGATAAATAGCCCCATCATCATCTGGTCGCCAATTCATCAAAATATAATTTCCCAAAGGAGAAACGGAAATCCAATCCACCTCTGTCAACCCTGGCACATATGGACTATCTCCCCAGTGAACATCCGTAAAATCATGCGTAGTAGATGTATCACTTTCTATATCATACAAAATTGCAGTTAGATAATTTTCACCAATTTTTTTAGCAGCAAACACAACATATTTATCATTGAAATCAATATTTCCCTCTCCAGGACCTGTATAAATCCACTCATAATCATTGTGAGAAAAAGTAATTAAGTCATCATAATGGAAACTGTTATCTGGATTAATTGTCAACTTCTTAAAAACAAAATCATCTTCAAAGCCACCTACTTCATCATCATTATTATATAAATGCTTCAATCCATATAGCACCCTAGGATTCACACTTGACCAACGATAATCAAAGAATTGTCCATCAATTAAACCTAATGAATGCCAATCGCTAGTGTCAATAACCTGATAATTCAAAATAATAAAACTCATATCCTGATTCCAATCTTGTGTCTTTGGATAAGATAAATTAACTGAATTACCGGGAGTATCAGAAATACGTGTAACTTTAGAACCAAAAACTGCATCAGTAACTGATTCCATATAACCTGGATAAGGCGTAGCTGTATCCGTTGGAACATCTGTAAATTCTACTTCAGCAGGATATTTTATTGGAGCATTACTACCATTTAAAAACTCCTCCAGATTGGTATATCCATTATTATTACTATCAATAATTCCATCATCACTGTCATGTTTATTTAATCCATTATTATCCTCCCATAAATCCGGCATTCCATCATGATCACTGTCCTGATAAGCTGTACCGCTTTGCAATTGATACAACTCTGGATGTGCTATAAATTCTTCTTCAGTTGTGTATGCATAGTGATCTGTGTCCCAATACGGCCAACCGCCTACCATATCCACGGAACTCACAAGCGTGTCTCCTGTAGTATTCTCATAATCATTTATAACACGAGTATCTACTAAATCACGATTATTCACCCATGAACCTTCAGCAGAAAGTCTACGACTATTTCCTACGCCATCAGCTGTCAATAAAGTATCATCAAGAGTTAAAGCATTTTCCCTAGTAATCGGAGATATTAATGCGCGCTTTTGCATTCTCTGATAATCTCGTGATACTGGTGTAACTTCCCCATTCAAATAACTAAAATCGTCCTCTGCATGATGCATCATTGTATCCCAAGCATCTTGAGTAGGGTCTGCATTGTGATAACCGATATTACCATCCATATACATAGAAAGATCTCTAAATACTCCGGTAGTTGGATCCCCCTCATGTGCTGGGATAAATGTTATCTCTGGTCTTCTATCTCCTCCATATCTCGCCGGACCAGCCTTGAATACATTATCCATAACATCAACAATCACCCCTCCACGAACAGCTGTTGCATACCAATGCCAATTGTAAATAATATTTGCTACGATATCTCCACTACCTCCTTTGAAATTTGGATTACGATTATTATTTCTAGCAAACAAATTGTGATGTACTGATACATCTACAGATGTCTCAGGATTAGTGCTAGAGCCTACAAAAAAACCTGTAGAATCTGTAAACCTTCCATCCACTGTTGTCACTCGTCTCAAATTTTCTGAACTAATACTCCATTGAAAAGTAATCTTATTGGGTACAATTTCTCCGCCAGGATGAACATTAAACATTCCGAAATTCTCATCCCCAGCCCACCCAATAGAACAATGATCCAAAATTATGTCATGACTATCTCCAATGATTGAAAAATTAGAACCTTGTTGTCTATAATCTTCTGGTGGTGCACCGCCTTTTCTAATGCTGACATATCTCATGATTACATCATGAACATTTCTAAATTCGATAACTCCACTATCCGGATTTGAAGGGGAAACAATTGTGATACCATCTCCTGGAGCGGTTTGACCAGCTATTGTTATAAACGAATCATTCATAACTAAAATAGCACTTTGCAAATGAATATAACCTCCAACCTTAAATACAATTGTCCTAGGTACATTTTTATAAGCGGCATCCAACAATCCATACCGCAAACTACCTTCACCACTATCATCTAAATTTGTAACTTCATAAACAATTCCTCCACGACCACCTTGCGCTTGAGCACCCCCGCCTTCAGCTCCCACAAAAGCACGGGTGCTATTACACCAACCAGTAGAATTCATATCAAACCCAGATGAATAGCGTAAAATCAATTGTGCATCAGCAGAATTAACAACTCCATCACAATTACTATCCCCAGTTCCTGCGACATCAAACCAGTCTGTTCCATCCATATTTAAACCAACAGAATTTCTCAATGATAATTCCACATCAGTATTATCAATAACATTATTTTGATCAACATCAAAATTAATTTCAATAGCTTTTACTACGAGTGTACAGAGAGTAAAGAAAACTACAATTCCTATGGCAAACAATGTCTTATTTTTCATTTTATTTTAAATTTAATTTTAGATTTAATTTTATTATACAGTTAATTCCATAACTTGCCTAATGTAAAAAGCTACTTCTCCAGAAATAGCTTTTTATATTATAACACTAGACAGAACTAATTTTTAGCTAATCTACACACCACCCCACCTCATGCACTTCTAATCCAAGAGACTTTCTCAAAATTAATAGAATATCATTAGAATTTGAAATTCCATCACAATCAACATCTCCCGTTGTTACTGAACTCTGCCAATTTGTGTCTGACATTGTTAACCCTAAAGAGCTTCTTAGAGTTAGAAGTGCATCGGTAGAATTAATTGTTGAATTTTGGTCGACATCAGCGCGGATGACAATATTTGATGAAAACAAAGGACCATTATCTGTTATCGTCATGGCCGCAACATTCGTTGCTAAAGACCTGGTCACGGCGTTAGCTTTTATAATCCCTCCGGTAGATGTTGCTCCTTTATTTATTACAATTTCGTTATTAGTATCTAGAGTTATTGTAAATGTACCCAGAAGAGGATCTCCAGAATTTGAGTCTACCACCGTAGGAGATAGCACCTCGGAGTCACTATCAGAAAATTCAATAACATAAATATTATAGCTATTAACACTACCTGGGTTAGAATTTTCAGCCTCTATTCTATATTGCCAGTTATGAGCAGAACCTCCGTTTGCGTTTTCTGTTACGATTGTAATAGCTGGAGATGATGGGACGAGAGCTGTATACTTAGCTTGTTGACCAGAAACGGCACAGGTAATATTATTACCAGAGACAATCGGATTTGTTTCACAGTGAGACATAAATGCTGTACTCGTAGACGCACTATCCGTCTCGATACGATCAACAACAACCATTGCGTCAACATCACGTAAATAATATAGCTCTCTAACTAATTTTTGAACATACTCATTAGTACGTTCCGGATGTCCTGGATATTTATACGCATCTATTAAATTTGTAGCAACAAATGAATATTCTGTGTTACTATCTAACCTAGTTATTTCTCCTGGGCCTTCCGCTCCATTTGGACGTACAGCTATCATCGACCCTTTACCGCCAATGAATGGTATATTATGTGCCTCGCCAGCAACAACTGCTACTGTTCCGGAAGAATCATATCCAGCGATACTCTCAGAATAACCCACAGTCTCCCTAATTAGATTAACACCTTTTCTATATGCTTGAAAAGACCCGGCATCAGCATGAATATGATCTGACCCACCTTTGACATACTCCATTTGCCAAGCCATAGATGTTGCAGAAGTTGTCCAGTTGTTTCTAGTATAGAAAAACCCTGGGCCGGAGGCATAGTAATCAAGCGGAAGATTAGAAAATGATGCACCCGTTACTGTTGGAGCTACGGATTTAAGAGTGTTGCTGATTACTGGAGATACTGTGTCAATATACGTCTGTGCGTATTTTCCGACATTACTAGTAGGCCATAAATTAACTGCTCCTTGTATAAAATCACCATAATACTGATTACCCGCAGGGTTACCGTACTTCCAAACCTGATCATCCCCATTTGAAAACATATCGTGACCACCCCTAGCCAAAGATGGGGTAAGCATGGCTGAATAAATCATTTGGAAAACTGCAGATTTATATGCTGTAGTCTCAGACCCTATATCCCTGCCGAGAATCGGGGCGGACTGAAGCATAATATTTGCGTAATGAAGACCATATCTACTATATGATGTTCCTTCTTGTGCGTGATATCCATAACCAAAACCGCTATCATCTCCCGTGCTCCAATTTCCATCAGCCCCATCAACATAATTAATTGTTGATTGCCATAATGTATCCATGCCGTAATCAAGAAGTGTCGAAGCATCAGGATCATGCTCCATAAAAGCTACCCCAAACTCAAAGTTGTTTCTTTGCTTCCCAAAAAAATAGTTTGAATTTGGTTGATTCTCATTTCCCCAACTCTTACTGTTCCATAGAATTTGATCATCTGTCCATCTATCTTCTATAGTTTGTCTCTGAGTAGGTGTCATTTGATCATACAACCAGTCGTATGTCAGAGCTACCCATTCACCGTGCCACCGATTTGGATCACAAGCAACAGCATCTGGATTACAATTAATTTCTAAATTCACTGCATCATTAATTGCATTTGTACATGCTGTGTCATTGCCTAACACGAGACATGTAAATAAAAGATCATATCTATCAGGGATTCCATTGGCTGTAGTTATACCTGTATATCCATTGTCTGTAGCCCATTGTTGTGCCTGGGAGATCTTTGCTGGAGTCCAAAAAATACGAGGGTGAGATGTGGGAATAGTCATTCCATTTGAAACTGTTTCTGCTTTTACTTCTAAGATAGTTTCAAAAAATATTACCCCAAAAACAAATACCATAAATACTTTTGCTATTGTTTTTTTATTTTTAAATTCGTCCATTTTATTTTTTTAATACTTTTTAAACTATCTTCATTATACTCTAAATATAAATAAAAAACTATTTCCAAGAAATAGTTTTTTATTTTTGCATTCTACTTTTTCATATTTTTAAGTTGAACTTTATAATTTCCAATTAACACATCCCCAAACGGGAGTTTAAAATTCTTAGTTAACTAACGCACCACCCTGTCCCATTCATATCTAATCCTAGGGAATTTCTTAAAATTAATAAAGCATCGGTGGAGTTTGAGTTACTGTTACAGTTAACATCTCCTGTAGTTGAGGCAGTTTGCCAATTTGTGCTGGACATATCTAGCCCAAGAGAATTTCTTAATGTTAGGAGTGCATCGGTGGAGTTGATAGTTCCGGATTGATCTACATCTGCTCTAATAGCAGAAGTAATAGTAAAGGTACTTACAGCTAATGGAGTTGAAGTATTATTAGAACTATCGGTTACTGTTATTATACAGTTACTATGTAAACCATCTGTTAGAGTATTGAATGTTATAGTATTGTTACCACTTACTGCTGAAGTAGTGGAAGAAGAACAGTCTCCTCCGTAAGTTATTGTTCCTGGTTCGGTAGAAGAAAATGTATAGTTAGGAGTGTTGTCTGAGGCTGGAGTTGGGACTGGGGTTATTTCGGTGAGGGTTGGCGAAACAACATCATAAATATAATTACCCGCCATTGTTCCCAGGTAAACAC
>JAUZSW011132089.1:0-36996 GCA_034780735.1 Hyalogyrina grasslei
GTGTGTGGGGATGGTATGTGTACTGGTGAGGAGGATTGCGAATCTTGCGCAGAAGATTGTGAAGAATGTGAAGGAGAAGGGTATTGTGGAGATGGAATTTGTGATTGGGAAGGTGATGAAGGTGAACCTGAAGACGAAGAATCTTGTTGGGAAGATTGTGGTGAGGCTGGTGGAGTATAATTTGAATAACTTTTGTGAATTAAAAATAAAATGAACATGAAATTTATACAAAAAGTAAGCATAATAATTAGTATTGTAATGTTTTATGTTACGGCTAATGCTCAAGCGTCCGTCACTATTTCAGGCATAGATGATGTTACGGTGGCTTACTATGAGGGTGTGTCAACACCATCTAATGGCATTGCTAATTTTTCGGTTACAAATGATTTTACAAATACAGCTAGTGTAACAAATATTGTGATTCAATCAGTATCCATGATACATGTGAGCAATAGTGCGGGGTGGACATGTGAATATGAAGAAATGTCTGGTGAGCCATACGTTGAAGGGGAGACTACTTGTACACCAAACGCTTTGTTGGAGATTGCACCATCAGTTACTGTAGATGATATTTTGAATGTAACATTTCAATATGAAAGCTTTACAGATGGTGTGAATGGACCTAATGCATTATCTTTGAACGTAACTGTCAATGCAACATCAGTTGAGTCGGGTGAGCTTGTGTTAGGAGACAATGAATGGACATTGACAGTGACAGAGGATGCTACAATTCCTGTGGAGGACCCAAAAACAACATCAAAAGTAAAAGGCTATATCTACTTCGACGACAATAATAACGATAAAAGAGACTATAATGAACAAGGTGTAGAGGGAATAAAGATAAAACTATATTATGCAGGTCCTAATGGTAAATTTGACACAAACGATGATGAAAAATATACAGACAAAACAAATGAACAGGGTAAATATCATTTTAATGATTTAACTGAGGGAAAATATAGATTAAAAATAGAAGATGGACAAATGATAGAATTTTATCTAACATCAGAAAAAGATGCTATAAATGGAAAATCAAACTTCTCATTAGATGAGGGAGAGACAAAAGAAAGAGATTTTGGTTATGATAGAGACAGAGATTCTAGTGGAAATTCAAAAAACAGTAATCTAAGCTATTTACAATCAGGATTTACCTTTACTGTAATCAACATATTAAATTACCTGACAAATCTGATAAAATAAAGAATTAACAAATATTAAAAAGCACAGTATACTCTCATGTTGTGCTTTTTTATGAGGTAAATTAATTACCTTTATCTTTTATTAATTGCGTGGTATGGTTGATATTATGTATAGTAATAAAGGGAGGATGATTTTATTTTATAATGATTTTTTATGGCGTTACAAGTAGGTATCGTAGGCTTGCCAAATGTGGGAAAGTCAACATTATTTAAAGCACTGACAAATAATCCGGTAGATATAAACAATTATCCATTTTGTACAATAGAGCCGAATGTGGGAATTGTAGAAGTGCCTGATGAAAGATTGGATGAATTAGCTGAGATGTCGAATACTCAAAAAATTATACCAACAGTAATTGAATTTTTAGATATTGCAGGTTTGGTGAAGGGTGCTTCAGAGGGAGAGGGTTTGGGTAATAAATTTCTAGCTAATATTCGCAGTGTGGATGCTATTGCTCAAGTTGTTCGTGTTTTTGAAAATGGTGACATTACACATGTCCATGACAGTGTGGATCCACTTAGAGATATTGAAATTATTGAAACCGAGCTAATGCTTGCTGATATGGCTACGGTCGATAAGACTGTGATGCGATTGGAAAAATTGGTGCGAAGTGAGGACAAGGATGCAATTAGTCAGATGGAGGTTGTAAAAAAAATCCAAGAAGTATTGAATGATGGTAGATTGGCTAGTGGTGTTGAGATTGACAGGACACACGAACCTAGTGGACAAATTGTAACTGAAATGAGTTTGCTTACTATGAAGCCGATTATATATATTTACAATGTCATAGATGTGAACGAAAAGTTGAGCGATGAATTAGAGTCAAGGTCTCATGTGAAGTTAGATGTTAAAATTGAGGAAGAATTGATGGAAATGAGTGTAGAAGATGCAAGAGAGTTAGGTATGGAATCGCATCTAAATGATTTGATTGTGGAAGCATTTGATTTATTGGGACTGCAGACGTTTCTTACGACGGGTGAAATAGAAACACGTGCGTGGACAATCAAGCAAGGCTCAACGGCACCAGAGGCAGGAGCTGCAATTCATAATGATTTTAAGGATAGATTTATTCGTGCAGATGTAGTTAATTGGCAAAAGCTTTTGGATGCTGGAAGTTGGAGTGCCGCACGTGATGGTGGTGTACTCCAGACAGTAGGAAAGGATTATGTTATGCAAGATGGTGATGTGGTTGAATTTAAGGTATAAATAACGTCAGTATTGACAGTGTAATAAAATTCGGTACAATAAGGAGAGGTTGGCACTCCGCTAGTCGGATTGCTAATTATAAGTGATGTAATTATTTTTTATATAAATATATGGCAAAGCAAATAGAATTTGGTACAGATGCTCGTAAAAAAGTTGTAGCTGGAATTGATATAGTTGCAAATGCAGTTAAGACTACAATTGGACCAAAGGGACGTAATGTTGTGTTGGATAAGGGATTTGGAGCACCAACAGTAACGAATGATGGTGTTTCAATCGCAAAAGATATTGAGCTTAGTGACAAGTTTGAAAATATTGGAGCGGAGCTTATCAAAGAGGTTGCAGACAAAACTAATGATGCAGCAGGAGACGGAACTACCACTTCAACAATTATGATGCAAGCAATTGTAAATGAAGGACTAAAATTTGTAGAAACGGGAATTAATCCAGTTGGAATTCGAAAAGGGCTGGAAGCAGCAAAAAATGATGTTGTAGAAGTATTGCAAAAAAATTCAAAGCGCGTAAATTCAAAAGAGGAAATTGCACAGGTTGCAACTATCAGTGCTGAAAATGCTGAAATGGGGAAGATGATTGCAAACGTGATGGATCAGGTTGGGAAGGATGGTGTGATAACTGTAGAGGAATCACAGACAGTAGGACTCTCTCATGATGTTGTAGAGGGTATGCAGTTTGACAAGGGATATGTATCACCATATATGATTACTGATACAGAATCTCGCAAAGCTGAAATAAAAGACCCTGCAATTTTAATTACAGATAAAAAAATCTCAGCTATTAGTGATATTTTGCCATTACTTGAAAAAATTGCTCAAAGTGGAAAAAAAGACCTTGTAATTATTTGCGAAGATCTTGAAGGAGAGGCATTGGCGACACTTGTTGTAAATAAGCTCAGAGGCACGATGAATGTGTTAGCTGTGAAAGCTCCAGAGTTTGGAGATACTCGTAAGGATGTATTGGATGATATCGCAATTGTAACAGGAGCGACAGTGATTGTAGAAGATAAGGGAATGACGATGGAAAATGTTGAGCTTGATGTGCTGGGGTCAGCTGCGAAGGTTGTGTCAACAAATGATAGTACAACAATTGTTGATGGAAAGGGTGCAAAAAAAGCAATAAAAGAACGTGCAGAACAAATTACACGACAGATTGAGATGGAAGATTCTAGTTATGAACAAGAGAAATTGCAAAAACGTGTCGCAAAACTTTCTGGTGGTGTGGCAGTCATTAGGGCTGGAGCAGCAACTGAAACAGAGATGAGTTACGTGAGTCATAAGCTTGAGGATGCACTCGCAGCAACAAAAGCAGCTGTGGAAGAAGGTGTGGTTGCGGGAGGAGGTACGGCCCTAGCAAAGGCTGGTTTATCACTTACAATTAATAAAAATACTGATAATGAATTTCGTGCAGGATATAAAACTTTACTGAATGCACTTTCAGCACCATTGAAGCAGATAGCGACAAATGCTGGTGAACGTGACGCGGCCGTTGTGCTTAATGCTGTGATAGAAGGAAAAGGAAAGAATTTTGGATATAATGCACTTACTGATGAATATGAAGATGATATGGTAAAAGTTGGCATCATCGATCCTCTGAAAGTAACACGTACGGCAATTGAAAATGCTGTAAGCGTTGCCTCAATGCTACTTACAACTGAGGTTGTCATAACAGATGAGCCTAAGGAGGATTCTGGAGTTGATGCGGCTGCGGCTATGGGAGCAATGGGCGGAGGAATGCCAGGTATGGGCGGTATGATGTAGACAAGTTAGGTGATGAATAAGTTAAAAAAATATGCATAGCAGTATGCATATTTTTTTATTGATTTGTTATACCCTTACAGTGCAACTGTTTGGTCTCTTCTTGTTTTGATGATATAATAGATGAGAATACAGAAATCAAAATATGAAAATAGACAATACACAACTATACGATTATTTAATAGAAAATAATATCGCTGATGAGAGCGTTGTCGCTCCCGTTTTTGTTCGTGCACAAAAAGAGAATATACAACTTTGTGATCTCCTGAAGGAAGAGGGTGCGCTCAGTGAATTGGAATGTACAAAAGCGATTGCGGCATCACTAGGATATCCTTTTGTTGATTTGACAAAGGAGGAAGTTGATGAGGAAATTTTAAATATTATACCAGAACAAGTCGCAAAAAAATCTGAAGTTATCGTTTTTGGCAAAGATGGAGATACTTTGAAGGTTGCTATGAAAAATCCAGATGATATGCAGATGATTGATTTTCTCAAGAAAAAAACTGATTTGGATATTATGCCATATGTAACGACGGACGATAGTATAAAAACAATACTTAAACAATACACGAAAAGTCTGAAGGCAGAATTTGGTGAAATGATTGACGAAGGAGTTGATGTTGAAAATCAAGATGAGGACTTAGTGAAAATAGCAGAAGATTTGCCAATTGTGCGTATTGTAGATACTTTAGTAAAGCACGCGATATTAGAGGGTGCATCTGATATACATATTGAGCCACAGGAAAAAAATGTTATGGTCAGATATCGAGTTGATGGTATTTTGAGACAAGCTATGACATTACCAAGGACGGCTTTATCTGGAATTATTGCGCGTATTAAAGTTTTATCTGATTTGAAGTTGGATGAACATAGATTGCCTCAGGATGGTAGGTTTAAAATAGAAAATGATGAGTATAAAATTTCATTTCGTGTGAGTATTTTGCCAGTTTTTGATGGAGAGAAGGTCGTTATGCGTTTATTGGATGAGTCATCGACGGGGCTGACATTGGAAAAAATGGGAATGCATGGAGAGTCATTGGAAGCAATTCAAAGAGAGATTAATAAGCCAAATGGAATGGTACTAGTCACCGGTCCGACTGGTTCTGGTAAGACCACAACTCTATACACAATAGTAGATATATTAAATTCTCCCGAGGTTAATATATCAACGGTAGAAGACCCTGTTGAGTATAGGATGGACAGTATTAATCAAACGCAAGTACACTCAAAAATTGGTATGACATTCGCTGCAGGACTTCGTTCATTGCTTCGGCAGGATCCTGATATTATTATGGTTGGTGAGATTCGTGATAAGGAAACTCTTGAGATTGCAATTCACGCAGCTATGACAGGTCATTTGGTGCTCTCTACGTTACATACGAACTCTGCAGCAGGCGCGATTCCTCGTATGGTAGATATGGGAGTGGAGCCATTTTTGATCGCATCAACAACAAATATTGTAGTAGCTCAGCGTTTAGTGCGTCGATTATGTGTGGAGTGTCGCAAATCATATAAGTTGAATCAAAAAGAAGTGGAAACATTGAGCAAGAATTATGAAATTGATGCGATATTGGAGACTTTGTATAAGATGGGAGGTTTGAAGGATGGTACAAAGTGGACGGATATTGAATTATTTAAACCCGTAGGCTGTTCTCAATGCAATAGTAGTGGATATAAGGGGCGAGGTGGTATTTATGAAGTTTTTGAAATCACAGAGGATATTGAGAAACTGATAACACAAAATGCAACCTCTGATGAAATGGAGCGAAAAGCGCGTGCTGATGGTATGATAACAATGGTTGAAGATGGTTTTTTTAAAGTCGTGCAAGGTTTAACTAGTATTGAAGAGATCATGCGAGTTACAAAAGAATAGTGTAAAAATTTTATAGAATTAATGAGGAAAAAATAAAAAATGTCAAAATATTTATATACATCAAAAAATGTAAGTGGCACACCACGCTCCGGTGAGATGGATGCCGCAAACGAAAGAGATCTTGCGATGCAATTGCGAGGAGAGGGTTTTGTAGTGACTAGTATAGAACGGGTGGAGGAAAAAAGTAAAAAAGTAAGCATTAAGATACTTGATAGATTGAATGGTGTAAGTTTGAAGGAAAAATTATTTTTTACACGAAATTTAAGTGTAATGATATCCTCTGGACTTACAATTGTGCGAGCCTTGTCAAATTTAAGTGTTCAAACAAAAAATAAACACTTCAAAGAAGTGTTGGAAAAAATTTATAAAGATGTACAAAAAGGAACAATATTTAGTGATTCATTAGCTAAATATCCAGCAATATTCAATGATTTATTTGTAAATATGGTTCGTGTTGGTGAGATAGGAGGAACGTTGGATGATTCTTTGAATATCATTACTATACAAATGGAAAAAGAACATGAACTTAAATCGAAAGTTCGGGGGGCAATGATTTATCCAGCGGTTATTGTATTTGCTATGATGATTGTTGGTGTGATTATGCTTACTTATATTTTGCCACAAATACTAGGCGTGTTTGGTGATATGGAAGTTGAGTTACCGGCGACTACCATGTTTGTTATTGGTATGAGTGATGCATTGAAAAATCACGGCTTATTAATTGGACTAGGTCTCATCGGTAGCGGAATCTTCTTCAAAGCAGCATCTTCGACAGATATTGGAAAAAAAGCTGGCAGCTTCATATTACTCAAAGCTCCAATCCTTAAAAATATTGTAATAAAAGTTAACTGTGCTAGATTTGCACGGATATATGGTTCACTTTTGCATAGCGGTGTGTCAGTGGTTGATGCACTTCAAATTGTTGCTAATACACTTACAAATACATTTTTTAAAGAAGCAATTATGGAGGGGCGTAGTAAAATTCAGCGAGGCATTAGCTTATCAAGTGTTATTGCTGAGTATCCTGATATATTTCCAGTAATTGTTGCGCAGATGATAGGCGTAGGTGAAGAAACTGGTAAAACAGAAGATATGATGGGAAAATTGGCTGAATTTTATGAAGAGGAAGTAAATCAAATTACAAAAAACCTTTCATCAATTATTGAGCCAGTGCTGATGTTGATTATTGGTGGGGCAGTTGGTTTTTTTGCTGTTGCTATGCTTACTCCTATGTATAGTGTGCTTGAGAATATATAAATTAGTTTAAAATTAAGGATGATGGCTAAAAAAGGATTTACACTTATTGAGGGATTAGTAGCACTTGCTGTTTTTACTATTTTAGTTGTTACTTTTTATAAAGTATTTGCAGAGACCATGACACATATGCAAAATTCTAAGTACCGCAGGGGCGCTGTAGCTCTTGCAAGTGAACGAATGGAGCATTTTCGAAATCTTGCTTATGAAAATGTTGCAACAAAAGCAAATGCACCTATTGGAGATATTGAAGATGATGAAGTTGTGAATATTAATGGTTTAATCTATCGTATTATAACTACTGTATTTTTTGTAGATGATTCAGCTGATGGTGTGGCGCCAGCTGATGTACGATTTGAAGATTATAAGCGTGTTAATGTGGTGATAGTGTGGGGTCCAGCGACAGCTAGTGTTGTGTCAAAGGCTGATGCTACACAAAATAGTCAATACGAATCAAAACGCATTACACTTGTGTCACAATTTGTGCCACCAGGTGGATTGGAAGCATTGCCAACTGGAGGAATTTTATCTATAAATGTATTAGATACAGGCGTTGAGCCAGTGGAACCAATTGAAGGTGCAATCGTTTCTATAACGGATAGTGCATGTGATACAAATGGACACCCGGCTTGTAGTGAGTCTATATTGACAGGTACAACTGACTCCACTGGAAATTATATGTATATAGGCGCACCAATTTGTACAGCGTGTTATGAGATAAGTGTGACAAAAAGTGGTTTTGAAGCGCGCGAAACTCTGAATCCTTTTGCAGGTGATGACGGTATAGACCCTTACGTGGAAGGTGAGTATGAGCCGATTTATGCACACCAGGGAGTGTCCGCAGGAAATATCACAACAACAACATTCAATACAAATAAAATATCACAACTAAATATAGTCTCACAGGATCCATTTGATGAGCTCATTCCAGGAGTTGAATTTGATGTTGTCGGAGGATTTGTAGTTGGTACAACAACCGGTGGAGATGTGTCTAGCGTGTACAATCTTTACGCAACGGATGAGACTACGGATGCTACAGAGGCGGATATTGATATTCATTCAACTTCTGATGCAGTTAATAGTGATTATGCGAATGCAGGTGTCTATATGATTGACGATATTGTTTTGCCGTCAGGATTTACTGATTATACTTTTTGGAAAATGGATATAAATGATGAGAATGATCCGAAACATGCGGCAGTTATTGCTGATACAAGTGTTGAGGCAAAAATGATTTTTATAGAAAATGAATATGACGGTGCTTTTATTCGTATTGTAGAGACAATTGGTGCAGATTCAGTTCCAGTCAAGAGTGCAAATGTGCAATTGGAAAGCACGACTCTGAATCCTCAATATAATGTAACATTGATAACAGACGAATTTGGGTATGTTTACTTTCCAGAAAATACAACAGATGAATTGGTTAATGGCGAAGTGTATGATATAACGGTGACGGCAACTGATTATGATGAAACGACTGATTCCATAACAATAGATGAATTGACTCAAAAGGATGTAACAATAACATTAAATCCATGATAAATAAAAAAACATATCGAGGTGTAACATTTGTGGAAATGATTGTTACAATTGCAGTAACATCAATTGTGATGGTGGGGGCATCATTATTTTTTGTGAAAATGTGGACGACGCATCACTTTGTATTTAAGAGTGGAGTTGCTTCATTTATTGCTAGTAGGGCTGTTGAAGATGCAGTGAACATGATGCGTAAAGCTCAGCAAGCACAAAATGGGGCGTTCCCGATTGAATTAGCGGATGATCACGAATTTGAATTTTATGCAGATTTTGATGATGATGGAATTGTGGAAAAAGTGAAATATTTTGTAGAAGATAGTACGTTTAAGAGGGAGGTAACTGAACCAGGTAGTGACTTGCCGCCAGTGTATAATGGTAGTGTAGAGGTGCGAGATGTTGCAAAAAATGTAAGGAATGATATCGCGTCGGGTGAGGCAATATTTGAATATTATGATATTGATGGTGAGATATATGAGTACGATGACATTGAGGGCAAGGCGCTAGTGACCACTGCGACACCAGCGGATATTCGTATGGTAAAAATTATTCTATATATTAATCCAGAGCCGATATTTCGCTCACCTGATAATGTCCGCATACAATCATTTGTTGTTGTGAGAAACTTGACCGAGTTTGATGATATACCTACTTAATTTTCATTTTTAAAATATATGAAAAAATTTATTAACGAAAAAGGAACAGCATTAGTTTATGTTTTGGCAGTAATTGCAGCTGCTAGCGTTTTGTTTGCTGGCACTATTCAATTTGTCGTTTCTCATGTGCGCTACAATACAACTCTTGAGCCGAATGCACAGGCGTTGCATGTTGCGGAAGCAGGTGTGTATTTTTATAGGTGGTATCTAGCTCATAATGTTGAGGGTAAAACTGCAAGTCAGATAGCAACATTTTGGAGTAATGACCCTTTGGGAGTTGATGATAATAATGATGGAGATTGTGATGATGCTGATACAGCTGATGGAGATGGAGATGGTACGGAGGCATATGTAGTTGATTATAAGGATGAAAATAATAATGTGATAGGGCAATATAAAGTTTGTGTTACTGCTCCGGAGCTGTATTCAACGGTGATTTATATAAAAGTAAAAGGAAATGCAAGCTCCTCAGGCATAAATCAAGAGCGTACAATTACTGCTAGATTACGCAAGCCATCTTGGAGTGAGTTTGCTATTTTGGCAAATGGGATGACTCGACTTTCTGAAGGGACAGAGGTGTATGGACCAATACACGTAAATGGAGGATTTCATTTTGATGGTATAGCACACAATATTGTGTCTAGTTCTGTATCAACATATTATGATAGCGATGGAGATGTGTGGGGTACCAGGCCTGGTGTATGGGCTGCAACAAAGCCAAGTAATCCAGGGAAAGATACTAGTGTAGATGTGGATGATGGAGAACATTTTTTAGCAGGAAAAGAATTGCCTGTAGTGGCACAAGATTTTAATAGTGTAACGGCAGATTTTGATGAAATGCGTCAAGCAGCTCAAAATATTACAGTGTATGATGAAAAAAATAATACAAATATAGACTTGTATTATGGGAGGCAAGGTCAGGGGAGGTATATAGAATTTGGTGTACCGTCTGCGGGTAAAATGCGTATAAGGCGAGTGAGGAATAATGGAGTTAATTGGACTACATTTGGAGTTACTAGATTGAATAATGGGGATACTGATATTTTTGATATACCAGATGATGCCGTTATCTATGTGCGTGATAATGTGTGGGTGAAAGGAACTGTGCCAAATGATAAGAAAATTACAATTGCAGCTCATGATTCAGGATATCGTAATCCAAAGATATTTTTAGGTGAAGATGATATTTTCTATGAAGACTATAATCATGACACAGTATTAGGACTTGCTGCTGAGAGTGATGTGGCGATTTTATTGGAAGAGGGTCTTAATGGTCATGAGGAAGGAGATACAAATGCATCGCATGGAAGTGATCGAGAGACTTTACATATTGATGCAGTTTTACTTTCGCAAAAGGGTCGCGTTGGTTGGGGGTATGATAGAGATGAACACTGGTGGTGGCAGCGTAATGAGTGGCTTAGTAAAGTTAAAGATACCGTGGAGCTCTATGGTGCAATTGCAACAAATGAACGCATGGGATTTGGATACACAAATGGTGCTGGTTTTGAACATAGAAATTTAATGTTTGATAATAATCTATTGTATAGTCCGCCACCACTTTTCCCGACGGGAAATACATATGCGATTGATTTGTGGGATGAAGTCGAATAAATGTGGTATCATATATAAAAAGGTATATAAAAAGAAAAATAAATGTCAATTTTTAGTAAAAAATTTATCGACCCGACCCCGCCATATTTTGGGTTGGATATCAGCGAGCTTTCTATGAAGGTTTTGCAAATGACACGTAATGGAAAGTATGACAGTGTACATGCTTTTGCGTCTGAAAAAATTGCATCAGGATTGATTGATAATGGAGATATAAAAAATATTGATGCAATAGTGAGTGCAATTAAAAAAGTACGCAAAAAGGCGGGTATTTCCACAAAGAACGTTATTTGTTCTCTGCCTGAGTCAAAGGCATTTCTTAGAATTGTGACAATTCCACAGATGAAAAGTGAAGAAGTGGCTGAAGCTATAAAATGGGAGATAGAGGCTGCTATACCACTATCAATTGATCAGGTGTATTATGATTGGCAAGTACTGGACAGAAGATTAACTAAAGACAAGAGACAGATTGACGTGATTATTGTCGCAGTGTCAAAAGAATTTATCAATAGCTTTATACACGTATTGAAAAAAGCAGGACTTACAACATATGGGTTTGAGATAGAATCTGTAGCACAATCTAATAGTTTACTTCGAGATAGTGAAAAGGGCGTGACGACAATGATAATTGATATAGGAGATAAGAGTACAAGCTTTGTGGTCACGGTCGATAATATACCCGTATTTACTTCGAGTATTCCACTCTCCTCAGAACTTATGACAAAGGCAATTGAGCAAACATTTGGCATTACGTATGATGAGGCTGAAAAAATTAAATTAGAGTATGGTATAGGGTCAGTGCTCAAAAATGATCATGTATTTCAAGCAACAAAATCTGTCGTAGAAAATTTTGTAACAGAAGCACAAAAGTCAATTGATTTTTATTCTAACAGTCTTACATATTCGGAGGGAATTGATCGCATTATTATGTGTGGAGGAGGAGCTCGCATGAAAGGTATTGCACCATATTTATCTAGACGGTTGGGATACAATATTGAGCTTGGAAATCCATGGGTTAATATGAATTTTGAAAATACTGTGCCACCAATTGATAGGGATAGGTCAGTGCAATATGCGACGGTAATTGGATTAGCAACAAAGAAACTATGAAGATTCGTTTTAATTTATTGCCTAGGATGCAAAAGAAGCATCTACATATACAAAAAATTCTAAGAATTGTCATGGAGCAAGAGATTCATGTGATGATTCTATTCTTGTTTTTGATACTTGGATTATTTGCAATATTTTTCATATTGAAAACAGAAACAAATATCATGCAGGGTGTTAAGGCTGGGGTTGTGGAGCAAGAGCAATATGGAAACATAATAAAGGCGCAAGAAGAGTTTAAGGATGTACATAAAAAAATGGATACAGTAGAGAAATTATTGGATAATCATGTGGAATGGTCGCAATTATTTATAATCTTAAGTGAAAATATTTCAGAGAATATTGAAATAAATTCTATAAAAATAACTAATGATATTGTTGTAATAGGTGCAATGGCAGATACAAGGGAAGATGTTGTAGAACTGAAAGAGGTGTTTCGTAATATTGTAAAAAATGATGCAAATTGTTTTAGTGATATTATAGTGCCGGAATCACAATTAACAATACCAGTTGATGTAACGTTTGTCATGACTTTGAAAGTTAATTTGAAGTGTTTGAAATAAAATATGCGTAAATTTATCAAGAAATATTATATTCAGTTAATAACGATTATCATATTGTTTATTTTAGCTGTGGGCATGCTTTCACAATCATTTAATGTGAAAAGCATGATAAAGGAGAAGTCTATAGAATTGAAACAAATGCAGCTTGATTACGCGTTAGCACATGAATTTTTACGTAGTAGATATGAGTTTGAAAAAAATGCGCAACACGTGGAAGGTGATAGTGCGTGGTTATCCGTATTTTTGCCAAGTGATGATGATAAGAAGGTGGAGTTATTTTCTACACTAGAGCAGTTAGCAAAAGATACTAATAATGAAAATATTATACTATCAGTAGTAACGCTAACACCTAAGGTAAAGAAAAAAAAGGCTAAAGAAAAAGTTTCCAATACTACAACGGATGTGATGAGTATAAATGTAACTCTTGTAGGAGGCTATAATGATTTAATTTATTTTTTGGAAAAAATAGAAAATATGAAATATTTTGCAGATATTACATCAATTAGCACAGGTAAAACCACTGAAGATACAAGACGTATTGATAGAAATGGAAAAGTTGATGGCGTGTTGCGTGAGGATTTATTACGAACTAATATGAATATTACATTTTATTTAGAAAAATAAAAATATGTTTGGACTTAAAGGAAGGGATACATTTAATAAGCCAACTAGTAATATTGGCATGACTGTAAAAAAAGCTGGACAGTGGTGGCTTAAATTATTTCCAGTCATTCTTTGGATTATGATTTTTTATATCATCGCGATAATTGGTTATACATGGTATTCATATTTATATCAAAAGGATGTCACTGAGGATGAGAAGAAAATATACATTGATAAGAAGATGAATGAAGTGACTTTTAAGAAGGAAAAATTTGATACTCTAAAAAAAGTGATTTTAAAAAGGCAGGAGTATTTTGAAAATCAAAAAGTGGATCATAAAGATATTCTTTATAAGCATAAATTTACACAAAGTGAATCAGCGGATGATGTGCAGCAAAAACTTCAAGAAGAGTTGCAAGGAAGTGAAGTGGATGTTGGCATACAATAAACAAAATTAGCAGACTTGTATAAAATTAAAAATAAAACACTCCTCATAGAAAGGAGTGTTTTATTATTTGTGCCCTTGCCAGGACTTGAACCTAGAATAATTGGGCCGAAACCAATCGTGATATCCAATTTCACCACAAGGGCATATAAATGCTAACTGATAATAGAAATAATAATATCAATTTTCATTATTATATTATGCCTGTAAAAGGGCATTTGGTCAAGGTGAAAGATTTGTACATATTATTTCGTAATGGTACAATAGGGGGTATTAAATAGTAACATATGAAAATATGGCAAATGTAACAATTTATTCTACACCAACTTGTGGTTATTGCACATTGGCAAAAGATTTTTTGCGTGAAAAAGGTGTTGAGTATACAGAGATTGATGTTTCTGTAGATCAACAAAAAGCACAAGCAATGGTAGAAAAAACTGGACAAATGGGAGTTCCTGTTATCATTATTGAAAAAGATGGTCAGGAAGAAGTATTGGTAGGTTTTGATCAAGTACAACTTACAAATCTTTTAGGATTGTAAAACTTGAGTATAGTGGATGAGCAGGCTTGTCCACTATATTAGTAGTTTTATTATTTTTTATAAATTTTATGTACGAAACAATTATTATAGGAGGTGGTCCAGCGGCTGTGGCAGCAGGAATCTACGCGGCTCGCAAACAAATTAAAACCGCGCTCTTCGCTTCTCAGATCGGTGGACAATCTGTGGTGTCTGATGGTATCGAGAACTGGATAGGTGAAGAAGTTATCAGCGGTCCGGATTTGGCGATTAAGCTGAAAAATCACTTGGAATCACAAAAGGATAATATTGATTTGCACATAGGTGAAAAAGTGGACAAAGTGAACAAGAAAGAAGATGGCACCTTTGAGGTTGTGGTGGGTGAGGATATTTATGAAACAAAAACAGTTATAGTTTGTTCTGGCGGGCGACATAGGCGACTTGGTGTACCGGGAGAATCTGATTTTGAAGGGCGCGGTGTTGCATTTTGTGCGACATGTGATGCACCATTTTTCAAGGATAAAGATGTTGCAGTTGTAGGCGGAGGAAATAGCGGACTTGAGGCTGTGGTTGATTTGATGAAATACGCAAATAAAGTATATTTGATTGCTCGTAAACCAGATGGAGGACTTCGAGGCGATCCTATAACTCAAGCAGAAATAATGAATTCTGATAAAGTGGAAATAATCTATGAATCAAATGCATCTGCTGTCATAGGTGATACTATGGTAACGGGATTGAAATATAAAAAGAATGATAATGATGAAGAGCATGAAATTGCTGTGCAGGGAGTATTCGTAGAGATTGGTTCTGTGCCAAATAGTGAGATTGTAGGAGAATTTGTTGATACAGATGATTGGAACAATATTAAAATAAATTTTGAGAATCAAGAGACGAGTTGTCCAGGCGTATTTGCTGCAGGTGATGTGACGAATTCTGCATACAGACAAAACAATATTGCTGTAGGAGATGCGATTAAAGCACTTCTATCTGCACATGAATATTTGAAGAAAAATTAATAAGGAGGCTTTACAAGATTTAGTGTACTTGATAATATAAATATATAATAAGTATTAATCAAAAAAATATGGCAGATATTAAATCATATGTTGAAGACATTGCTAAATACACAAGTGATGTTAATGAGGATGTTGTAGAAGCTTTGGTGAAAAATTTAGCACCAGTGTTGGAGAATAGAGATGCAATGTTAGTAGGTTGTTCTGATCCAGCAGAGCGCCAAACAGTAAAAGCAAATTTTGTAGAAAAAAAATTAGAAATTTCTGATGATGAGTCGGCACAAGCAGCTGTTGAATCAGTTTGTGGAAAGATGAAAGAAGATAGAAGTAAAAATCGAGTAACTTTCTATTACCTTGTAGCAGAAGAATTGGATGCTTTTGGTAAAATTGCTTAGTTAAAGAGCTATTTAAATAAAAACATCCTAACCTAATTTTGGTGGGGTGTTTTTATTTCGAAAATATTTAAATATTTTGTGATAGTGGATACAATATAAAAAAATAATTTTTCTAGTGCTATATGATATTAAATTTACGATTTATAAAAAAATATTCCATTTTTGTAATTGGAATACTCTATCTAATTGGACTTCCATTGCTAAGTGTTCAAGCAGAACAAATTACAGTGGGAACAATTATTCGACCACCCTTTGTCATTGATAATGGAAAAGGTGGTTTATCAGGATTTTCTATTGAGTTGTTGGAAGAGATTGCAAGTCGTGCTGATTTGGAATATGAATTTAAGAAATTTGAAGTATTTAGTGACATGATAGACAGTGCAGAAAATGGAGAGGTGGATATGTCTATTGCAAATATTACTATAACATCGGAGAGGGAGGGAAGACTGGATTATTCTCAGCCTATCTATGATTCAGGTTTGCAAATCTTGGTAGCTAAGAAAAACTCTACTGTGACATTTATGAAAGTGATTTGGGAGTCTGGTATTTTATGGTTTATCGTGGGAGCTTTGGCTATCTTGTTGGTGATAGCTCATGTGCTTTGGTTTTTTGAAAAAAATGTTGAGGATAGGCGTCATGATTATTTTCGTGACGATTATTTAGGTGGCTTGTGGGATGCTTTTTGGTGGGCATTTATTATAATGACAATGGGTGGCTTTGAGAATGAAGTTCCTCACAAAAAGATAAGCAGGGTACTTGCTGTATTTTGGATTATCTCTAGTTTATTTTTCATTTCTACTCTCACAGCTAAAATTACAACATCATTAACTGTTAGTGAACTTTCGAGCGGAATTGAGACAGTGCAGGATTTAGTAGATAAAAAGGTCGGTGTGATGGAGGGTCCGACTGTTAGAGAATATCTAAATTTATTTGAAGTAGATGTGAAAGAATATAAGAGTTCGAAAGAATTATATACAGCATTGAAAGCTGGTGAAATAGATGCTGTCGTGGGAGATGCTCCAATTGTTCAATATTATGCCAATAATACTGGTAATAAGTCAGTTCTTTTGGCAGGGGCTGTATTTAAGCCAGAAAAATATGGAATAATTTTTCAAGAGGATTCCCACATTAAGGAGCTAGTGGATAAGGCGTTGATAGAAATACGAGAAGATGGAACATATCAAGAATTACATCAGAAATATTTTGGTGAGTAAGTCGGTGTGATTTTATTGTAGTTGTTTTATTATTTATGTAGTTATATAATGAGAGTATGAAAATATATATAGGAGCAGATCATGCTGGTTATGATTTGAAAGAAAAATTAAAACTCTATTTAATAGATGAACTTGGACATGATGTGGTTGATTTTGGTGCTGACACATTTGATGAGCAGGATGATTATCCAGATTTCATCCGTCCAGTTGCACAGGCTGTGGCAAATGATACTGAAAGTATGGGAGTTATCCTGGGAGGCTCAGGTCAAGGAGAGGCAATCGTGGCAAATCGTGTCAAGGGTGTGCGTGCAGTAGTTTATTATGGCGGCAATGAAGAAATCGTTAAATTATCACGAGAGCATAACAACGCAAACATTCTTTCACTCGGTGCACGATTTTTGGATGATGCTAATGCAAAAAATGTTGTTAAGCTTTGGATTGAAACACTATTTAGCAGTGAACAAAGGCATAAAAAAAGAATTGAAAAAATAGATTCTTACTAAAGATAGGTAATTGCAAATTTTTGTAAAAAAAATTGTTGACAAGTGATATAAAATTTGGTACAGTTATTTAACTATATGTTTTCTATGTAGTTCAATTTAGTGACGAAGATTCGCATTTAGAGAGGCAAGATGCCTCAATGATTGGTTGCCCATGAAGTGTGATGAGTCGAATGGCAAAACCGACTGAAAGACAAATTTTTTAAAATTTGGTTTTTGTCGGTTTTTTTTGTAATCCAATTTAATTTTGCAGCAATGACTCAATTTAGAAACTTCATCGATGAGCGCTATCGGCGCCATTTACAACATCATTTATTACAAAAACATAAAAAAATTGTTTTATATTTTATATTTGGATGTACAGCTGCTTTCGTTGACTTGACTACTTATTTAGTATTATTCAATTATTTTAACATTACAGCTGTTGTTTCTACATTAGTGTCAATTTCAATAGCAACTATTATTGGTTTTTTTCTTAATGCTCTTATAAATTTTCGCGTTGATGATAAATTGGTGCTGAGGTTTCTTTCATACTCTGCTGTCAGTGGTGTGGGTATGGTGATTAGTTCAGTGATGCTGTACGTGCTGCACGATATACAAGGATTTGATGGAAATGTAATTAAAGTCATTTCATTACCAGTTATATTTTTAGTACAATATATCCTCAATAGTAGAATTTCTTTTCGTAAATCCAGAGATGAATAATATCCTTAAATACAATATCCTATGTCACAACAAAAAAATATTGCCATCATCGGCGGGGGATACACAGGACTTACTATCGCTTATCGACTCAGTAAGGATGGGTATAATGTTACAATTTTTGAGAAGGATGATTGTGTAGGCGGTTTAGCTAGTGGATTTACACTGGATGATTTGCCATTGGAAAAAATTTGGCATTTTCTATATATGACAGATAGTGACGCACTAAGTTTGGCTGAGGAGCTAGATGTGCGAGATAAACTTGTTTTTCATGATAGTTCAGTCTCTACTTATTATGGAGGAAAACTATATCCATTTATGAGTCCTCTGGATCTTTTGAAATTTACACCACTCTCAATCATGAGTCGTATTCGCACAGGAGCTGTGGGATTGTATTTGCAACATGTTACAAAATGGAAACCTCTCACAAAAATTACTGCATATGAATGGATGCAAAAAAGAGCAGGTAAACAAGCAACTGAAATTATATGGAAGCCTCTTTTGGTGGGTAAATTTGGCAAATATTATGATAGGGTGATTATGTCTTGGTTATGGGGGCGCATTAAAGTTCGTGTGGATTCTAAAGAGAAGAATGGAGAAAAATTAGGATATTTCACAGGAGGATTTGGTGTATTAACAGATAGACTTGAGGAGGAGATTATAAAAAATAATGGAAAGATAATTACAAATGTTGAGATAGAAAAAATCACACAAACTGCCAATGACAAAGTTATTATAGAGTATGGAGAAAATAATATAGAGTTTGATAGAGTTATAGCTACAACTCCAACACATATCTTTGGAAAGCTAATAGCTCACAATGAAGTAGTGGACAAGAAACAATTGCAGGATATGGACAGTATTGATTATGTAGGTGCTATAGTCATGGTATTTACATCAGAGCAAAAAATATCACCATACTACTGGCATAATATCAATGATCCAGAAATTCCATTTTTAGTATTGCTTTCAAATACCGTCTTGGCAGGTGAGGATGTTTATGATGGTAAGAATGTATATTACATTGGTTTTTATGCGGAGCATAAGCATCATTACTTTTCTCAGGACAGTGGAGAGATTATGCAAGAATGGGAAAATGGTTTGAGTAAGATGTTTACAGATTTTGATGCAAGTAAGATTAGAGAAAAAAAGTTGTTCAAATTCAAAAATGCACAGCACATTGTTGACATGGGTTATGATAAAAAAATTCCACCATATGAAAGTGTTTTAAAAAATGTGTACTTAGCAAATTTTTCACAAATATATCCAGACGATAGAGGTCTTAATTATGCAATCCAAGAAGGGAATAAGATTGCTAAGATGATAAATGATAGTTTTCCTCGTAAATAGAAAATATGGCAAAAAAGTTATTCACAATTATTTTACCGACATTTAATGAGTCGCGTAATGTAGCGCCAATACTTAAAGCAATTAATGTTGCTTTGAGAGATTTTCCTCATGATCACGAAATTCTTTTTGTGGATGATAGTAATGATGATACTCCGCAGGTAATTAGGGAAAATATACGCTTATATAATAATGTACGACTTTTGCATAGGGAAGAACATGAGAGAACTGGTTTAGCTACAGCATTTGTAGCTGGATTTGAGAAGGCGAATGGTGATTATATTTTGTGTATGGATTCAGATTTGCAACACCCTCCAGAAGAAATTCCAGGTATGGCAAAAAAAGCAATTGACGGCGCTAATGATGTTGTAGTTGCATCGAGATATATTCCAGGAGGTAGTCCAGAAGGTTTGGGTGGAAAATATCGTGTGTTTGTATCACGTGTAGTAACGCGGTGGTCAGCATGGACGATTCTTCCGCCAACTAGTAAATCTACGGATCCTGGAGCTGGGATGTTTGTGGTACGTAAGGACCTTATTGATAGTTTGTCATTTGAAAAATTATATGGATTCAAAATACTTATTGATATTTTGACCCGTGCACCTGAGGCGCGCGTAGATGAACATCCAATTGTTTTCAAAAAAAGAGAAAATGAAGAGAGTAAGGCTACCTTGAAACAAGGATTGCAGTTTTACAAACATTTATGGCACCTATTTGTTTTGTATCGTCTCCCAATAATTTTAAAGAAGGCTATTTTTTATAATGTTGCTGCAGTTATTTTTGCAGTGTCTATATTTATAATTATGCAAACGGATACTATTTTGGAAACATTTATTGTTTCATTAGCAATTTTTCTTACACTGCAAAGCTCATTTATGATTTATCTCATGGTTTATGCATGGGAGAATCCAAAAAAGATAGAAGAAAATAAATCTCCGAGCGTATTTCTGGAGCCGAGGTACTCCTTCGCAGCATTTATACCAGCCTTCCATGAGAAGGATGTGATAGCAGATACTATTCGTTCTGCTGCGAGACTTAATTATCCAGACAACATGAAAGAAGTTGTCATTTTGATAAATGAACCTACTGATGATGGAACTATTGAAATTGCACAAAAGGCGATTGCAGAAATTGGTAAATCAAATATTAGATTACTTACTTTTGGAGGGAAGGCTGGCAAGTCTGAGGGGCTGAATATAGGACTAAAGCATACAGATAAAGATATTATTACAATTTTTGATGCCGAGGATGAGATACATCCAGATATTTTGCATATCGTGAATACTACCATGATTAAATATCGTGTAGACATTGTACAGTCTGGTGTACAGCTTATGAATTTCCATTCCAATTGGTATTCTCTATTTAATGTGATGGAGTATTATTTTTGGTTTAAATCAGTATTACATTTTTTTGCGGCTAATGGCATGATTCCGCTTGGGGGTAATACTGTTTTTTTCAAGCGACATTGGCTCAATAGAGTGGGCGGTTGGGATGAGAAGAATCTAACAGAAGATGCTGACATCGGTATTCGCATGAGTGTAGCAGGAGCTCGCACGAAGGTTGTGTATGATGAGCGTCATGCTACACAAGAAGAAACACCTCCGACAGTTGCTGGATTTATCAAGCAACGTACAAGGTGGAACCAGGGATTTATCCAAACCCTGTTCAAAGGGCAGTGGCTCAAGTTTCCAAAAATGCGTCAAAGATTATTAGCATTGTATATTTTGACATGGTTATTTTTTCAAGGTTCATTATTTGTGCTGCTACCACTTGCTATTATCGGTGCATTTTTTATAGAAATGTCACCAGTATTGGGTATTATTGTGAATTTACCCTTATACACATTCATCTTTCTTTTTGTCATTGTGAATATCGGATTGTATGAATTTACGAAAAGCTATTCTTTGAAATACACACCGCTTATCATATTGAAATCTATGGTTTTTTACATTCCATTTCAGATGCTTTTGGGTGTGAGTGCATTTCGTGCCATTATTCGACAATCATTTGGTGATATCTCATGGGAAAAGACAACACATATAAATGCAGCAAGGCAAACGCCAGCAAAACAATAAATATATTATGAAAAAACATACACTCATCATAGCAATCTTCACCCTCACTCTTGTAGTGGCTGGTTTTTTGCATGGTTGGAATATGTTGCATTATCCATATTATGAAAGTGATGAGGGGACATATATTTCACAGGCATGGTCGTTGATAGAGTTGGGCGAGTTGGCTCCGTATACGTACTGGTATGACCATCCTCCTGCAGGATGGATTTTTATGGCGTCGTGGATTAAGCTTATTGGTGGTGATTTTTTTCGCTTTGGGACATCCATTGATACTTGTCGAGTTCTCATGTTACTGGTACATCTTATATCGACTGGACTCATATTTTATATTGTGCACAGAGTGACAAAAAATGTTTTTGCTGCGCTTTTTGCGGGAGTGCTCTTTTCCGTGTCACCACTCATGATTTATTTCCAGCGTCGTGTTCTTCTCGACAATATTATGATTATGTGGATTCTTGTTTCCACAGCTTTGCTTTTTGTGCGACAAATAAAATTGCGTTATTATATTGCTTCTGGGGTATTTTTTGCTATAGCTCTACTTACAAAAGTTACAGCTGTAATGTTCGGTCCGCCACTACTTCTATATGTACTTTTCAGCAAAAATGATATTCCGCTTATATTCCGCTCAACGCTTTGGCTTGCATCATCTATGATGATGGCGTCAGTTTATTTATTGTATGCTTTTTTGCGAAACGAGCTTTTGCCAGGAGAAGGTCATGTAAGTTTTGTTAGCACTTTTATATTTCAAATGTCGCGTACAGGTGAAAATGTATCCTTTTGGAATTCTGCAAGCGATTTTGCGGTTGCAGTAGGTGATTGGGTAAATAAGGATGAAATTGGGATATTAATCGGTGCTAGTCTGATGGCTTTAGCAGCAGTGAATGCACTTTGGAGTAGAAAATTACGATTTTTTGTTATTGCATTTTTATTTTATTTCTTATTCTTGATTCGTGGAGGGATAGTGATAAACTTCTATGTTTTGCCATTGGTGCCATTTTTTGCGATGTCAGTGTCAGTTCTTTTTTATGAGATTGCAAGTATCATGTCAAAACGAGAGGGAATACGAACTATGATTATTGCCGTGCCATTTTTTATTATGGTAGGATATTATGGGTTCTACGGTCCAACTAAACATTTCGTCAGAGATGAAACAACTCAACAAAAAGAAGCTATTGTATGGATTAAAGAAAACTTACCAGAGAATACTGCTATAGCAATTGATGCGTATGCATTGGTAGATATTCGTGACCCACACAGCGTGAATGAAAAAACATTTCCAAATGCAGACTGGTTTTATAAAATTAATCGTGACCCGATGATTCGGGATGAAAAATATGGTGCAGATTGGAAAAATTTTGACTATATTGCATTGACACATGAAATGCTCAAGCAAGTGAAGGAAGACGATAATCCTATAGTAAAAGAAGCATATCGAAATTCTCTCCCCGTTGCAAAGTGGATGGGTAACACAGAGACATTTGTAGATGAACAAAAATTTCGTACAACAAATGGAGACTGGGCAATGATATTCAAAGTAAATGGACAACATCATGCACAATTACTTGATGCATGGGAAAAATATAAAAAAGATTATGTTGTGTTTGAAGGGGAAAATTATGGACAAGTAATCGATCCTAGTAATGGAGTGACTACTTCTGAGGGTCAATCATATGCAATGATGCGTGCTGCATGGATGAATGATAAATATACATTTTTAGGTACGTGGCTTTGGACTCGTAATCATTTACAACACAGACTAGATGATAAATTATTGTCATGGCAATGGAAAGATGGTGCACTAGTTGATTCAGCAAATGCGACAGATGCAGATGAGGATATCGCACTAGCATTGCTATTTGGATATAAATTGTGGAATGAAGAGGAATATCTAATAGGTGCTCAGGAAATTATTGAGGACATTTGGGAACATTGTGTTGTGAAAATAAATGGACGATACCATCTCTTGCCTATGCATGAGGAGTTGGCTGACAAGTGGAATGGATATCTATTTAATCCATCATACATGTCTCCTGCATCCTATAGAATTTTTGCAGAAGTAGACCCAAAACATGACTGGAATGCACTAGCTGAAGATTCCTATGAAATTCTCGATGAAATCGGTCAACTAGAGAATAACGAAACATATTTGCCAGCAGATTGGCTTTTCTTGGATAAAAAATACGGCGCATTCTATACAGCAAATGCTTACTTTGATAGGGATGTAGATCATTTTAGTTTTGATGCATTTCGTACTTTGTGGAGAGTGTCACTAGATGAGCAGTGGTTTGGTACGGAAGATGCACGAACATACTTAAAAAAGACAAATGAATTTTTGATGAAGTATGAGTCGGAACATGAGCGAATGCCAATGATTCTCGCAACTTCTGGTGATGCAATTGATCAACGGAATGCGCTAGCAATGGATATCGGATATGCTATGGCATTTATGTATGGGGATGAAGAGCAAGCGCGTGATTTTTTTGATAAATATATCAGTGTAAAATATAACGAGGATGCGCATGAGTGGGGAGATACTGCAAATTACTATGATGCAAACTGGGCATGGTTTGGAACTGGTGTGTTTCACAAGTCATTGTCAAATATTTGGGATCTTAATGTATTAAAATAATTATATTATATGATTTTACAAAAAATTTATAAAAGATCATCTGGGTTTACAGATGGTTTGTATACATCAAAAAAAAGAGGTCTGACAAAAGGTCAAATTATCTTTTCTAGTATTATAAGTCTAGTACTTATCATAACTTTTTTTACGCAAGCGTATGGAGTGTTTAAATATCCATACTATGAAAATGATGAGGGGATTTATATGTCACAAGCACACTCTCTCGTCACCCAGGGGAAGCTGTCTCCGTATACGTATTGGTATGATCATGCACCTGCCGGTTGGATTACTATAGCTGGTTGGTCAAAGGTTAGTGGAGGACTATTTGTGTTTGGTCCATCAGTCAATTCAGGGCGAGCTCTCATGCTTTTATTACATGTGTTTTCTGCTGGTTTCATTTTTTACATTGCACACAGATTGAGCAAGAGTTATTTAGCGTCAGTGGTAGCAACGCTTTTGTTCGCATTGTCACCATTGGCTATTTATTATCAACGGCGAGTGCTTCTCGATAACATGATGATATTTTGGACGTTATTGGCCATGACCTTATTATACATTCGCACCTTGCGACCTTGGCACATCTATGTGAGTGCAGTTGTTTTTGGTATTGCAATTTTGACAAAGGAAAGTGCGGTTGTGTTTTTCCCGGCACTTCTATATATACTGTTCACACGATATAAAGATGTTGTACAGCGATTTACTATTGTAAAATGGTTGAGTGTTGTCACTGGAGTTGTCCTCTTGTATCCGATATTGGCATTATTCAGGGGTGAGTTTTTCCCGAAGGGTTTCATGGGAGATACTACTGACCATCTAAGTCTTATCGATACATTACTATGGCAAGCAGGTCGTGGTAGTGGATTGCATTTTTGGAATATGAATAGTGAATTCTTCTTTGCTTTGAAGGATTGGGTATTCCGAGACCCATTTTTGACAATTGGAGGTATCATTGCGAGCCTCATCATAATTGGTTGGAGTATGTCAAATAAAAAGATGCGCATGGTAGCAATAGCATTACTATTTATGTGGGCGTTCTTGCTTCGTGGAAAAATGGTGTTCAATTTTTACATCATTCCACTTATTCCGTTCATTACTATAGCAGTGGGTATGATAGCAGAAGAGTTGGCAGAATACATCGGAAATGGTCGGAAGGTTGTGTATGCAATTGCAGCCAGTATATTACTGGTAATGACTATTGCACCATCTGTGATGCACACATATGATCACTACACAAAAGATGAAACAGCACCACAGGTCGCTGCTGTACGTTGGGCAAAACAAAATATCCCAGCGGACGCATCAATCGCAATTGATGATTATGCATATGCAGATTATCATGATTCACATTTTGAAAATGAAAAGGTTTTTCATAATGCGGATGTTTTTTGGAAATTGGAATCAGACCCACAAATCCGTGTTGGTAAATATAAGGATGATTGGCGCAATATAAATTATGTTGTATCTACCGATACACTTCAGACACATCTAGAGCATGGTGAATTAGCATTTGTGAAAAATGCATTTTTGAGTTCATACAAGCTCAAAGGATGGCATTCTGATGAGACAGAATATTCATTTGATGCTTCAGTACATAAAGTTAATCCAGATATGCCAGTAAAAGTAACATATACACAAAAAGATATCTTAAAAGACAGACTGTATAGAACTTTCCGTACATACAAAAAATTCTTTTTCCGTACATATGGACAAATTATTGACCCTGACTCAGGTGTTACAACATCAGAGGGTCAGTCATACGCGATGCTCAGGGCAGTATGGCTGGAGGATAAGGAGGCTTTTGATGGTTCATGGGAATGGACACATGACCACTTACAACATCGTGAGGATGACAATTTGATTTCATGGAAATGGGTTGTGGACAAATTGGAAGACTCTACAAACGCAACTGACGCAGATGAAGACATCGCACTAGCACTTTTATTTGCATACAAACAATGGGGAGATGAAGCGTATTTAGAAAGTGCAAAGGAGATAATTTATGACCTCGGTGAGTATGCGATAGTAAAAATTGATGGAGTGCATTACTTCATGCCAGCACATTGGGAATCGATAGAACAATGGAATGGATACTTATTCAATCCGTCATACCTTTCTCCAGCTAGTTATCGTGTATTTGCAAGCGTTGATGATAGTCATCCATGGGAGCAAATGGCAGATGATTCATATGAAATCCTCAATAGAATTGGTCGCATGGAGGGTAATGTCACACACCTGCCATCAGACTGGGTATTGGTAGATAAAGAGACAGGAGCACTCTCAAGTGCAAATGAATATTTTGATTATGATGTTGATAAATTTAGTTTTGATGCATTTCGTACACTGTGGCGTGTGGCGCTGGATTATCAATGGTTTCAAAATGCTAACGCACAAAAATACCTGGAAGATATGAATGTATTTTTGACAGAGTACTATGGGAAGAATGGTACACTGCCGACATCTATAGCACCTAGTGGGGAGATACTTGCACAACACTCAACTCCAGCAATTGATGCGGGGTATTTAGCATCATTGATGTTGTTGCGGGATAGCACGGTTGCAGACAAATTTTATGATGAGCGATTTGATAAGCAGTATGATGAGGGTGGAAATTATTGGGGCAAGGATAAATACAATTATTACAATGCTAACTGGGCATGGTTTGGGACGGCGATGTATAATGGTGACCTGATTAATTTGTGGGCGGAGTGATAGTGTGGCGGGGCTGATGAGAAATAACTAAACTTATACACAAAATAAAATATCTAAACACAAAAATAAATTGCTATTGATTGTAGATTGTAAACATTAAGGGAAGTAATGATATGAAGGGAATAATTCATAAAACCGTAATTTATTTCATGCTAGCGTCTTTTCTAGCTGTTGTTTTGGGTAAAGTATTTTTTGGTTCGGATAATCAAGGACTATTCTTTCTATATATATATGGAGTTATTGTCACGACGCTTTTGATGATGGTATTTTTCATGGTGTTTACTAGTTATCGCGACCCCTATGAAGTGGCGATGGAAGCAAAGAAAAATGCAAAAGGTAAAAAAGACACTGAAGAAAACCCCGTATTTGTAAGTTGTATGGTAGCCGCTTGGAATGAGGGCGAGGGTATAGCACATTGCATTGAGTCAATGATAAATCAGACTTATAAACATAGAGAAATTATTTTCATAAATGATTGCAGTGATGATAATACTGGAGAAATAATTGATAAATATGCTGATAAAGGATTGATAAAGGCAATTCATCTGAAGAAAAATGTGGGAAAGAAAAAAGCACTCGGAGAAGGTATGCGAGTAGCCAAAGGTGAGTTATTTGCTTTTTCAGATAGTGACTCCTCGTGGAAGGAGGACGCAATCGAAAAGATGGTGGCTATATTTGAACATGACCCAGATATCGGGGCAACAAGTGGACATTGCCGGGTACAGAATGAAAACAGAAATTTGATTGTAAATGTGCAGGACTCATGGTATGAAGGTCAGTACGGTATCCGTAAAGCATTTGAAAGTATATTTGGAGCAGTTACATGTGTGTCTGGACCTTTGGCCGTGTTTCGTAAAGATGCAATTTATAATTACATCCCTGCTTGGGAGGAGGATACTTTCCTCGGACAAGAATTTAAATTTGCAACAGACAGAACTCTCACGGGATTTGTACTAGGGAGTAAATATATTGGCAAGAAATTGAAAGAAAAATATGCTGATTCTGATTTTGTCACATCAGTGGATTATCCAGAGAAAGAATGGAAGATTGTTTATTCACGCTCTGCACGTTCATGGACTATTGTGCCAGATACATTTGATAGAGTATTCAAGCAACAGGTGAGATGGAAAAAAAGTTTTATCAGAAATACATTTTTTACAGGCAAATTCTATTGGCACAAACCATTTTTACCTGCGATTGTTTACTATTTTCATATCGTGTTTGTTGTAATTGGTCCGTTTATCGTATTTCGTCATTTGATTTATATCCCATTGCACGGCAATTGGAGTAGTATACCTCTATATCTATCAGGGATTGTCATGACTGGATTTATGTTTGGCTTGGCGTATAAACTAGAAAATAAGGATTGTCACATCTGGATTTATCGACCGCTTATGAGTTTGTTTTCTACACTGGTTTTGTCATGGTTAATTTTTTATTCTACTGTAACTATTAAAAAAATGGTATGGTCACGCGCTTAAAACTAATTGAATACTTCGCAATATTTTTTGTAATTTTCGTCTTTACTCTGACAGCTGGTAAATACTATTTTCCAGTTGCCAAGGATTACATAGAAAAAAATAATATTAGTATCGCTATGGGTAAAAATAACGATACTAAGCAAGGCGAAAAAACGGTGACAACTCACGACCTCGTCCTGCGTAAAGACGTGGAGTACGGATATTGGCAACTATACAATTCAGACCAAACAGAAAATCGTGATTTTATCATAGAGCAAGGTGAAGGTGGCAACATATCTATCAAAAAAAATGAGTTAAATTCAAACAGTGAGACTAAGTTGGTAACACGTGTTGGAAATGTGCATACATATTTTTCACAAATAGATAACTCGATAGAAACTGAGATACCATTTGATGGTGCAGAGGAAAAATTTCAATCATTTGAACAAGAGGATGTCGTACCTATAGT
This sequence comes from Hyalogyrina grasslei, assembly GCA_034780735.1. Taxonomy (NCBI): domain Eukaryota; kingdom Metazoa; phylum Mollusca; class Gastropoda; family Hyalogyrinidae; genus Hyalogyrina; species Hyalogyrina grasslei. The sequence goes on from JAUZSW011132089.1 coordinate 28,851, forward strand.
GGGATATCATTTTATCGTGCCAGATGGTCAGGTGGTGCAACACCCAGAGCTGGAGATGACTCAGTCAGATTTTCGTGAACAGGTTAAGTTTTTGACAGAAGAATTGGGCTGTCGCTGGTTTACATTGCAGGAAGTCATGACTGACCATATTTTGAAAGACCGCAAAGTACCACGCGGTGCATGTATTATGAACTTCGATGATGGGCGTAGAAATAACTTCACTCAAGCTTTGCCAGTACTGGAAGAGTTTGGTGTAAAAGCAACATTCTATATTATCACAGACCGTATCGATTCATCGGATGAATATATGACATGGGACCAAGTTGACACGCTGTATGAAAGAGGTCATGAGCTAGGTTCACATACTGTGAATTCTGGTAGCTTGGTGGATGATTTGGGTGACAAAGGCGGTACAGATGCTGAGAAATTGCAATATCAACTAGATGAATCATTGAATGTATTGCGTGACAGAGGATATAACACTACGACATTTGCATATCCGCGTGGAGAGTGGAATGACGCAGCTGTAACAGCTGTAAAGAGCGCAGGATATATAGCAGCACGAGATATTCGCAAAAAAGACACATGGAGAGAGAAGAGGACAACGGCAATTGGAATAGATGATGAATTCATCTGGCATATGCACTATATAAAGCCTGAGGGAATGAATGAAGAAGAATTGCGCAGGACATTTATGTATGATGGCTGGTGGCAGTTTGAGGAAGACTTTGAATCATTTCAAGAAGATATAGGCGAGTCAGACATCAAAGTCATATCATCTGCACGTCCTACAGACAGGAGTTATGCGGTGGTGAGCTTGAATGCTGGACAGGATATATCAAGTGCATTTCGCGTGAGTCGCACAGGGAAGTACAATGTGGAATTCCTAGGTGCTTTATCAAAGACGGTTGATAGAAGTAATATGAATCCAAATGAAACTATAGAGGTCTTTGTAGATAATAAGAGACTGGATATTGGTCATATGACTGAGAGTGATTGTAGTGAATATGGGATTTGGCATTATTGTATATATGGTGCACAGGTTGAACTAGGTAAGGGAAAACACATATTAACTATGAAATCACTATCAGGACAAGTATTACTAGATAAATTCCGCATGTTCCGTAGATTGCCCATACAAGAAGAATACGACATTAAAATTGTAGATATAGTTACAAAGCTGAAGTGACAAACTGAAGAAAAAACGTTATTATTTGATATATGAAACATATCGTAATAATAGGAAGTGTCATCATCGGAATAGGTCTGTTGATTGTCATCAAGAATATGCCAGATACAAATAATGAAATAGATAAAACATCATATCAAGATATGGATGTGTTGGATATAGTACAAGAAGAGATATCTAACAATGAACTCATCGATGAGTTCTCACGAGATGGTATTTTGTCAGAGACTGGTAGCATGTCAGAGAGCGAGAGTACATGGTGGTGGGTGAACTCTGGTGCGTATTTTGTCGTGGATGGAGGTATCGGCAGGACTATTCGTGGAGGATTGAGTGAGGGTGATGTATGGCGCAAAAAGTACAATGACGCCAAACCGAAAACTACGCAAGATGGATTTCATCCTCAAAATATATTTCGCCTCATCACAAAACAAAAATGGCAAAACATGTCTGAAGAAGTGTATTTCAAAATCACAGGCATGCACAAGGCTCCAGTAGAAGAAAGAGGTGAATCAAATGGTGTGCTGCTATTCGGTCATTACATAGATCAGGATGATTTGTATTATGCGGGTCTACGCGTAGACGGGCAAGCAGTGATAAAGAAAAAGATAAAAGGTAAATACGAGACACTGGCTATCGAGCAAATATATGAAGGTGAATATGACAGAGAGCACAATGAAAATCTGTTGCCACGAGATAAATGGATAGGACTACGTATGACTGTGCAAGATTATGATGGTGATGTGATAATTGCGCTGTTCATAGATAAAAATAAAACAGGTAAATGGGAGCAAGTACTTACTACAGTGGACGCAGGAAATAATCAAGCATTGATAAAAAAAGGACATGCAGGAATCAGGACGGACTTCATGGATGTAGAGTTTGAAAATTATATAATAAAAGAAATACTATAATTCACAAATTATGAAAATAGCTCTAAATATTTTTTCAAAGATTTTTGTAGGAGTGAGCGTTTTTGTAATCTTTGGGTGGGTCGGTATAGCGCAGGCAAATGGTGCGGATATCGTTACTCAAGTTTTGGAGAATTTCGACAGTAAGGATTGGCACATTACGACAGGCTCAGGAGGCTCTCTCGTGTGGGATGACGATGGCACGAGCGATGACTCCACGTCAATGAAAGTCATAACAGATGGAGCGGGTGAGAGTAGCTCGACATATGTCTACAAAGATATAAACTTCTCATTGGACGGTAGTTCTGATAGGGAGAATTATATCCAGATGAATGTCAAAGCCACAGGGGTCAGTAGTCTGACTCGTTGGTATTTGCAATTTTACTCGAGCGTTGCTGATAATATTTATCGGATTGCGGGGATAGAAAAAACTGGACGAAAAAATTTACCAGAAAACACTTGGACGACATTGCGAGTGGCTTTGTCATCTTTTGTGCCAAAGGTCGGAGAGACTATAGATACAGTTGGGTATAATTTCGAAAGAATAAAATTTAGAGTGTCAGATGATGGAGCGCCAGTGGAAGTAAGTGTCAAAGATATAGAAGCGGTAACAATACCAAAGAAATCTTATATCATATTAACTTTTGATGATGGTTTTGAGTCGGTAGTAGACAAAGCATTGCCGATAATGGAGCAATACGATATGAAAGGTACATCCTTTAATATCAGAGAAAATATCGGCATCTCTGATAGGTATATGGATATAGGTGATGTGCAAATGCTAGAAGATGCTGGCTGGACCAATGCCTTGCACGGACAATCCCCTAATGGGAGTGGCTGGGCAAATTTATCAGAAGAAGAATTGGATAATTATATAGCAAGTAGTATACAGTACTGGAAAGATAATGAAATAAATAGTGGTTTGGATTTGGTCTCTTATCCCAATGGTAATTTTGGCGGTGATTATGATAATTACATATACAACACTGTCAAAAAATATATAAAAATCGCAAGAGGAACAAATGCAGAAGCAACAGAACCGCATAATAACCCAACAGACTTTTTGTCCATGAGACCGGGACTGGATATGTATATGCGTCAGGATATCTCTACAGATAGAATGATGGAATCTATAGAAAGACTGGCTAATGAGGGTGGAGTGGCAACTATTGTAGCGCATAGATTGGTCGAGAACAATCCTACTTCAAATGAATACTCAGTAAGTCAATTCACTACAATAATTGAAAACTTAGCTCAATTGAGGGATGAAGGAAAAATTGAAATCTTGACTATGGCTGAGTATAGGGACCTGATGTTTGGACAAGATGAAGATGAAGATGAAGATGAAGATGAAGATGAAGAAAATCAAGACGAGAATCAAGACGAGGAACAAGAGGAAGACGAAAATCAAGACGAAGATGGACAAGAGAATGATGAAGACCAAGATACTGAAGAACGAGAATGTATCGACTGGGACGGTGACGGCTGGGGCTGGGACGGTGAGAAGGGTTGCAAGATGTCAGACAACAATAATAGTGATGATGAGGACGAACAGGAAGATGAACAAGGAGATATTGAGGACGACGAAGACCAAGATGCTGAAGAGCGAGAGTGTATAGACTGGGATGGTGATGGTTGGGGATGGGATGGTGAAAAAGGTTGCAAGATATCAGAGAATGACAATGATGATGAAGATGCGGAAAATGATAATGAAAGTGAGGATGATGAAGAAGGTGATGAGGATGAAAATAGTGAGAGTGAAGATAATTCCAGCATCCACGAGTGCGTAGATTATGATGGTGACGGCTGGGGATGGGATGGTGAAAAGGGTTGCAAGATGTCAGATAGTAACAGTGACAATGATGACGAGGATGAAGATGTGGAGGAGCAAGAGCAAGAATGTATCGACTGGGACGGTGACGGCTGGGGTTGGGATGGTGAAAAAGGTTGTAAAATTGATTGACTAAGTAACTACAATGTAATATGATAATATATCATAGATTAATTCAATAAATAGGAGGAGTAATATGAATGCAAAGAATATTTATGATTACACAAAGGGTGTACAAGTGCCGAGTAGACCATTCTTGGATGATGAGTGTTATGGACAGTCAATCCGAGTCAATGTGAACCTGTGTACGGATTGTCTAATTGTCGACAGAGAAAAAGCGACAGTTTGGTTGCCAGTCCGTGACATGATCACTGCTACTGGATTGTGGTTTATCGGAGGTGTGTGGAAGGCTCAGCGTAGTATCATTGAAAACATGACGCAGTGTTTTGAAGATGAAACTAGCTTGATTGTCGATGAGGATAGGTTCGATATAATTCCATTTGTAAATGAGCTCGGGATCCCACCACAGACAAAGTGGGCAACGGGAAGACATGATATGCATTACTTTTTTGCAATTGAGCTTACCGCAGAAGAACGAGCTGTTGTATCTGCAAAATTGATAAACAATGAGTATGATGCAGAAAAAGGTTTGCAAGAATTTTCTCGTGAACAATTAATTGAAGCAAATGTTCGTAGTATTGTCATTGATTGTTTCGATGCAATAATGGCGAAATAAGATAAAGTTATCTGGATATGTATAAAGCATGTCCAGACTTTTTTTATTTACTATTGTACAGTAATTAGCTATACTTAAGTTATAAATTTAGAAAATAATAAAAAAATATGCAAAAAGTATTTCATCAATCATTGATTACAATGTTAATAGCTTTTTTTGTAATTGGAGTAACTAGTCATGTCGTATTAGCATTGGATGTTGTAGTTGATTTAGAATTTCAAGTTAATGACATAGAAGTTGACGTGCACAGTGATGTTAGTGCGGTGCTATTAGATAATGAAAATGTTTTTGTGGCTTGGGTGTCTAGAGATGATGAGATTGCCAAGGTAGTTGGTAAAATTATAAATAAGGATGGTGAGACAATTGAGGGTGAATTTGAAATCAGTGCTCATATTAAGGAAATTGAATTTTCCAGCTCTCCTGCACAAAATGCTCCTTATGATCGTTTGTATAATGATAAGATGAAAGTAGGCACATTAGAAAATGGCAATATAATTGTTACGTGGGAGGTAGGAAAAGAATGGATATGTGATAATCCATATTGTCATAGCGAATCAAGGGTTGCAAAGGTTTTTGATCAGGATGGCGATTTAGTGAGAGATGAGTTTGAAATCTATAACTTCAACGCTGCTGGGTATCAAGCACCTGAAACCAAGGCTGAAATAGTTATCTTGTATAACGGAGATATGTTGCTGAATTATAATATTATAGATGTAGATAAATATGGATCTAGTGGATCTATCTGGACATGTATTGTAGATATGAATAATTCGGAAAACGACTCTAAATGTATACAGCGAATAAATTCAGCAATTAGTGCATATTATACAGGACATGGTTATCGAACAACTCCTATACAAGCAATATTTTTAAATGATGGAAATATTTTATTGAGCTGGGAGTATCGTAGTGAGTATGAAGACGTGTATAATTATACAGCTGGTATAATTATAGATGGCAAGGGTAATCTTATTAAGTCAGAATTTAAATTAAATATGGCAGAGTATGCAGATAAAATAATTGATGGGCCCAGTGATGGAACAAAGTCGATTATCTTGGCGAATGATACCGTATTTGAAGTTGATGAAGTTGATAATAAAATAATTGCATATATTACAGGAATAATAAAAGATGAATGTGTAAAATCTAAATTTTCAACAAATGCAGATTGGGGCTGGAATTGGGCAAAGAAGGAGTCTTGTGAGTTTACGGGTGATAGTGAAGACATTGATACTAATTTAATTTGTATAGACTGGGACGGTGACGGCTGGGGCTGGGACGGTGAGAAGGGTTGCAAGATGTCAGACAACAATAATAGTGATGATGAGGACGAACAGGAAGATGAACAAGGAGATATTGAGGACGACGAAGACCAAGATGCTGAAGAGCGAGAGTGTATAGACTGGGATGGTGATGGTTGGGGATGGGATGGTGAAAAAGGTTGCAAGATATCAGAGAATGACAATGATGATGAAGATGCGGAAAATGATAATGAAAGTGAGGATGATGAAGAAGGTGATGAGGATGAAAATAGTGAGAGTGAAGATAATTCCAGCATCCACGAGTGCGTAGATTATGATGGTGACGGCTGGGGATGGGATGGTGAAAAGGGTTGCAAGATGTCAGATAGTAACAGTGACAATGATGACGAGGATGAAGATGTGGAGGAGCAAGAGCAAGAATGTATCGACTGGGACGGTGACGGCTGGGGTTGGGATGGTGAAAAAGGTTGTAAAATTGATTGACTAAGTAACTACAATGTAATATGATAATATATCATAGATTAATTCAATAAATAGGAGGAGTAATATGAATGCAAAGAATATTTATGATTACACAAAGGGTGTACAAGTGCCGAGTAGACCATTCTTGGATGATGAGTGTTATGGACAGTCAATCCGAGTCAATGTGAACCTGTGTACGGATTGTCTAATTGTCGACAGAGAAAAAGCGACAGTTTGGTTGCCAGTCCGTGACATGATCACTGCTACTGGATTGTGGTTTATCGGAGGTGTGTGGAAGGCTCAGCGTAGTATCATTGAAAACATGACGCAGTGTTTTGAAGATGAAACTAGCTTGATTGTCGATGAGGATAGGTTCGATATAATTCCATTTGTAAATGAGCTCGGGATCCCACCACAGACAAAGTGGGCAACGGGAAGACATGATATGCATTACTTTTTTGCAATTGAGCTTACCGCAGAAGAACGAGCTGTTGTATCTGCAAAATTGATAAACAATGAGTATGATGCAGAAAAAGGTTTGCAAGAATTTTCTCGTGAACAATTAATTGAAGCAAATGTTCGTAGTATTGTCATTGATTGTTTCGATGCAATAATGGCGAAATAAGATAAAGTTATCTGGATATGTATAAAGCATGTCCAGACTTTTTTTTATTTACTATTGTGCCATGTTGAAGTAGCTAGTCATGTCATATTAGTATAGGGTGATGATGACTGGAGCTGGGATGGTGAGCGTGGTTGTAAAATTAATTGAGTATTAAATTTAAAATCCATTGACTGGATGGTAAAATAGTGTATAATAGGTTCTAACAAGGTGTGGGTGTAGTTTTTTGAAAATTCAGAAAAGGGGGAAAGAAGATGAAGAAAACAGTAATAACGGTAGTGACCCTGGCAATTTTTTTGGTAGGAGGTATGGTACAAGCCTCTCCGATGAGACATGTCATGATCAGTGAAATTGGTGTAGGATTGCCTGATGACTTTCAACCAGGAGCAGAGTTTGACCTCCTTGGTGACAATATGTGGGGGACTCCTGCAAATCAGTGGGGTACCGTTATCGGTGGACCAAGTATGTCTACGATTTCTTGGGAACAAAAGGGTTTCTCTGGTTATGGGGTGGTCGCAGCATTTGCCATGTTTGAAACGGGCGCATGGGGTGATTTATCTAAATTGCCAGAGTTGAAGCTCAATGGAGAGAATATTGGGACATTTGGCAGTACTGCTCCAGGTCTAACATATGCTCGAGATTTCTTTATGCTAGATCCTGAGCTGGTCATGATGCAGTCACTTAATTTCAGCTTCGATGATCCACGCACCGGCGGAATAGGTTGGAACAACTGGTATGAATTAGGCGTCATGTATAAGATGACGGTATTCGCTGTTGTTGCACCACCTAGTAATACAAATCTTGTACCAGAGCCAAGTACTATGATATTATTTGGCATCGGGATGATGGGGCTGGTAGCTGTCTCCAACAAGAGAAGCAATAAAGCTTAATGCCCAATCAAAGACCGATTGATTTTTTATAATATAAATATAATCAACGGTCTTTTTTGATACCCTGAGGAAAATGGTGACAAAAAATGAGAAAGATAGTACAATAAAATGAATATAATAAAGAAATATATATTTATTTCTAATACTCTTTATGATTCAAAAGGTGCTCCAAGACAGATTTATCAAGGATAACGCTGTTTTTTTTGTGGGTTCAATGATAGTGGCGCTTCTCAATTATTTGTATCA